>PVJX010019460.1:0-34781 GCA_004027295.1 Dolichotis patagonum | reverse complement strand
TATTAATCTTATGTTATTTTTCTTTGCATCATCTTGCAGGTGTTGAATTGTTATTTCCTGATTCTTTGTTATTTTTAAAAGATCTTGTCTTTCCTGCTCACTGGCTGCAATCTTATCTTCGAGGTCTGAAATTCTGTCTTCACTTTCATTGAGGTGGTTGTTACAGCTTTCAATAGAATTTTTGATTTCCTGTATATCTCTTTGAATCTGCTTTATGCATTCTGTTTGTTTCTTATATTGTTCTTTGAGGGATTCTATCTGTTTGCTTTGTTCCTCTAATTTTTTAGCTGTGTTTTCACTAGATGCGTTCACTATTTCTTTCACTGCTTTTATCAATTCTTCTTTTACCTGCGCAAGTATTTCTGGTTTGAATTTCTCCATAGCTTTCCCTATTTGCATCTTTATTTCATTTGATATGATTTCAGACATTTCAGGTGTATGGCTTCTTTTTTCTTCTATGTACATGGCTTTTACGCTTTCTTGGGGAGGGCTAGGGCTTTGAGCCTGCCTTTTGGTCTTTCCTTTTGTCATTTGTCTATATTTCCTTACTTTGAGCGGTGTTCCAAAGCTTTCTCTGCTTATGTGGCAAATTACCTGATACACCCTCAGTTCCTGGAGTGGCAGTGGCTCCCTCACAGGCTCTTGGCTTCCTCACAGTGTCCTAACTCCCCTCTGTGGGCTCCTGGCTCCCTAAGTTTTAAGGCGAATGCTGGGTGTGGCCACCCAGGAGCCTGTGGAATCTCAGGCAGGCCAGGCCTCCGTGCTTTGTCCCAGGCAGGTCTCCAGGAGGTTTCCTGCGAGTGAAGGGCCTACAGGTCCCAAAGAGTCAGGCCAGAATGTTGGTTTCTGAAAAGTTCCCGGTCCCAAACAGACCTGGCCAAGATGCCAGTCTCCACAATATTCCCAATCCAAACAGCCCAGGCCACTCTGCAGGTCTGAGAGTTTCGGGTCCCAAAGAGACAGGCCGCGATGCTGTTTTCTGGAAGACTTCCTGGGGGTGAAGGGCGGGGCTATGGGCCCAAACAGAACCAGTCCAGATGCCGATCTCCAGGCAGTTCCCTGGGGATGAAGGGCATGCTTACCAGTCTCAAAGAGTCACGCTGAGATGCAGGTCTGTGCAGACTTTTGATCCAAACAACCCAGGCCACTCTACGGGTCCGAGACTTTTGGGTCCCAAAGAGACAGGCCGAGATGCTGCTTTCTTGGAGACTTCCTGGGGGTGAAGGGCGGGGCTATGGGCCCAAACAGACCCAGCCCAGATGCTGATCTCCAGGCAGTTCCCTGCGGATGAAGGGCGTGCTTACCAGTCCCAAAGAGTCGCGCCGAGATGCAGGTCTGTGCAGACTTTCGATCCAAACACTGGAATACTGTTTTCCATCCTTTGACTTTTAATCTATGAGTTTCCTTTTGGGTCAGATATGTTTCTTGTATACAGCATATTGTGGGATCCTGTTTCTTGATCCATTCTGTCAACCTATTTCTTTTGATAGGTGAGTTGATACCATTTACATTTATGGATATAGCTTATATATACTGGCTCAAGTTTGTCATGTTATGTTCCAGTTGTTTGTTTTCTGATTTTCCCCCTTGTTTAATCACTTGTCCTACCTGGTGGTTTCTTTCTGTTGTTATTCTGGAGATTGTGGTCATTTGTATCTCTACCTCGGATGTCCTTCAGCACTCCTTCTAAGGTAGGTTTTGTGGACATGAATTTCTTTAGTTGTTCTTTGTCATGGAAGTATCTTGTTTCTCCATTAAATTTGAAAGACAGTTTTGCTGGGTACGTCAGCCTGGATTGAAAGTTGTTTTCTTTTAGGGCTTGAAATACTTCACTCCATGCTTGTCTTAATGTGAACGTTTGTGCTGAGAGGTCTGCTGTGATTCTAATAGGCTTTGCTTGGTAGGTGAGTTGTATCTTTTTCTCTAATGGCTTTTAGTATTCTGTTTCTATGCTGTATGTCTGCGATCTTAATTATTATATGTCTGGGTGTAGGTTTATGTTGGTCATGACTTTGTGGTGTTCTATATGTGTCACTTATTTGTATAACTGATTTTTCCCCCATGTTTGTGAAATTTTCTGCCATTATTTCTGTGACCAGCTTAGCTATATCCTTTGCATTGTCTCCTGCTTCCTCACTATTGCCTATTACTCTAACATTTTTTCTCCTGGCATCACCTTGTAGCTGTTGGATTGTCATTTCATTGTGTTTTGTTATTTTTATAAGTTCTACTCTTTTAAGATCACTATCTGCAATCCTGTCCTCAAGGTCTGAGATTCTATCCTCAGCTTCATTTAAATGGCTTTGCAGGCTTCAGTAAAATTTTTTGCATCTTGTATATCTCTTTCAATTTGTTTTGTGGATTCTGCTTGTTTTCTGCATTGTTCATTCAAAGTTTCAATCAATTTCCCGTGCTCCTGTAGTTTCTTATCTATTTCTTCTCTAGCCATGTTGAGCAGCTCATTTACTAAGGTTGCTATTTTTGTCTTTACATAAGACATTATTTCCAATTTGAGTTCCTCTGTAGCCTCATGGATTTGTTTCTTTACTTCATTTGCTATCTTTTCAGAGATTTCTGGTGTATGACTTTTAGGGCCCTCTATTTCATTATTGCCTGCACTTGCCCCTGATGGACTAGATGTTCGGGATGGCATTTTGCCTTTCTATTTAGTCATTTTCACCTGTTGGGTAAATTTCTGGTCTTTCTATTCCAACAGTCACAAGTTTCTGTAGTGTGTGTTTCAGGGTTCTACTGTGTGGTTGATGTTTTTAAAATTGCTAGGTACCACCATGAAGAAGAGATCTAGTCTCCTGAATTCCTTCTACTGTGCCTGTTGGGTGAGTCCTATATTCTTTCTGGGCTAACTAGCCCAAAAGTATTGATGTAGGGTGGCTCTTAGTCTGTGCTGTTGTTACATCTTCAGGTTGTGGCAGGTCACCAGGTCTGCCTGGCTATAGTGTTTTTGTCAGCTGAGGTCCTACTGTGTCACTGGGGGTCTCATAAGTTCTTTTAATTTCCTCTAAATTGGGACAGGGCAATATTGGCACACTCCTCAACTTTTCTGATGTTCTCTGTGTGGGGGGAGTGAGTTACCTACCCTCTGGCCAGGTTAGCCAAGGTCTTACACTTGGAGGGAGTTTCACTTCTGCCCCTATTTACCCACTGCAGACCTCTATTTTGGGGGGCAAACTCACCACACTGATGAGGTCTTCTATTTGGGTGAGGGGTTCCTGAGCTTCTCATTGAGCCAACATGGTAGTCCACTGCAGTCCAATGTTCCTGGTGGAAGGGTGGGTACAGAAGATGTGGTCCCAGGCAACTCAGGCCTTTGGCAGACTTCCTACATGTTCCAGGAAGAGGGGTGGGCCCAGCAGTGGCAGACCAAGCCCAGCTCTCAGCTGCTGGCTGGCAGCAATGTTCCCTGTGGGCGAAGGGCAGGCCTAGCTCTCCTGAGCAGCCCTGCTCTCAGCTCAAGTTTCAGTATTGAGTGTATGTCATCTCAATCATCATTAAGAGGGAAACAACTAATACATTACTTAACATATTATATGGCAGATAGCCATATAACATCAAAAATGGTATTTATATTTTAAAAGAAGATAGCTTTCTAACCTAATAAAGGACTAATAGCATTTGGATGAGAAAAATAGAATCAATAGCCAAGAGCTGCTTTTATTTCCCACAAGCTTCTTTCTGCATCTTCAAATAAGGAATAGTATTTAAAAGGCCTCCCTTTTTTCCATAATGCCTCCCGAATAAATAAGAGTTGGGAATTCTGGTTCAGAAAGTAGACTTTGGACAAGGCAGTCATTTCTATGTGTGGTGGATTATATAGTAGGTGTTTGTAGGCATGAAAATGTCTGATTATAAATGTAGATATAAAAGCTATTCACCTCATCAGAAACTTCAACAGAGATTTAAGTTTGTTGAATTTTTTCATGTTGTGAATATAAAAGAGTAAATAATACTTCATATGAATGAGGCTCATACATAAATGCTAACTCCAAAATTATGTAACCTCTGTCACATGTCAATAGGAAGAAAAGGCACTATCATTCTCTTTTCTGTGTCCCTTTTTCTATTCTTTTGTGAGCTGGATCACATACTTAATTTTTTTAGTTACTTTGAATGATTCAGATATAATGTCACATTGTATCACAAGATTCCCAAGTGGTAAATATTACCTTAAGATCAAAGGATTAGGTTAACAGTCATGGAACATACTGACTTGGCACTAATTTTAGTTCTCTGTAAATGTTCACTGAAGATTGATTGTAATGCATTTTGTACATGACAGGAGTAAAGCAAACCTAACATTGTGTATGGAATGGGGTTTAAGGAGAAAGACTAGAAATTAAGTGATATGATCGGTAGTTATAGAAGAATTAGCTAGATACCATGTTTGTTTCTAAAGCTTCTCCCAGTTTTTAGGTTTTTCTTGGTTGGGTTTACATGCATCAGTACCTAGGAATTTTTCATAATGATAATGGAAAAGTCAGGTAGATTCAATTTCATTTTAAGAGGATTGTAAGCTACTTAAGACTGATAACAATTTTTCATCTAAAAAACACATGATAAGCACACAGTTTTCAAACACTTAACTAGAACGAATGTAAATGGAATTTGCTATGTACTAGATTCATTTATAGGTGATAAAGAAAATTTAATGTCTTCTACCAAATATATTTTTCTCTGCAATTTTTGGGCCTGGAAATCCTTAATGGTTTACAGTTTGGAGTTAAACACTTTGGTTATGCCTGCTGACTTTAAAAAAAAAATGAATCTATATGGAAAATTTATGAAGCTTCCTACTGTTAAAAATCACATATAAATTTCTTTAGTGATTAAGTCAACAAAAAGCTATTAAACATCTACTGATGATAGAAAGGTGAACAAGGTAAAGATTCTGTCTTTAAGATGTTCAGTGTTTTAATGCTTAGCTTAATGGCACTAGCATTTATTTCCAGCTATCAGTGGTATGATATGCTTTTACTGTTCGTCAGTCTTTCTAACTTGGTACATATAAATGAAAGTCAGTAATTGAACATAAAAATAAATGAAGAAGAAAAATTTTGGATGAATTATCTTATTTAAAGCATTAAGTGATTAACCAAAAGCCTTTTCAGGGATAACTGAGAGAAATATGTTCCTTGACCCTGATGGATTCTGTACTAAATTATGACAATGATTTCTCTGCTCATTCAGAACTACAGTCTGTTTACATACTACATGGTCATGCCTGGTAACATGGGCATCCATCAAGCAATCAAAAACAATTAAGTGAGTGTTTAAATAAAATTAGTTTTTATATAATCTATGTACATTAAAAAACAAATTAAAAATCCTCAAGTAAAAAAATCTAATAGTCAATGGGTTTTATATGTCTTGAACTCCTTTAAATATAAACAAATAGGAAAATGATGGGAACTTTGAGTGAACAATATAGGAAAGAAATAGAATGCATGAAACAGATTCAAATAGATAATCAACAAATTTAAAATTCCATTGAAATCTAGCAAAACTATTTGGAATGAAATTAAAGACAGATTTTCAGACCTTGAAGACAGGTTGGCAGCTAGTAATCATGAAAGGAAAGATCACTTAAAAATAGCAAGGGATCAGAAAATAACAATTCAACAGCTGCATGACAATGCAAAGAGAAATAATATAAGACTGCTAAGTATCAATGAAAAAACAAGAGTCAACACAAATGACATAAAAGGACTATTCACAGACATAATGGCAGTAAATTTCTCAAGCATGGGAAACTGACATATAGATAAGTGGGAATCTGACATAGAGACAAATGAGGCAAAATGCTCCAAATAGACATGACAAAAAAAAATCAACACCCAGACACATAATAATGAAAATACCAGATTTCTGCACAAAACCAGAGTACTAAAAGCTGTTAGAGAAAAGAAACAGATCACCTATGAAGGAAAGCCCATTAGAATCACAGCTGACTTCTCAGCAAAAACACTCAAGCTAAGAAGAATTTGGAGTGAAGTATTTCAAGTCCCAAAAGAAAACAACTTCCAATCCAGATTAATATGCTCTGCAAAATTATCCTTCAAAGTTAATGGAGAAGTGATATACTTCCATGACAAAGAACAATTGAAAAAATTCATGATCACAAAACCAACCCTACAAAGTGTACTGGCAAATGTTTTAGACAGAGATAAAAATGGCCACAATTCCAATAACAGAAAGAAGCCATCAGTCAGTGCTAGAAATTAAACAGAGGAGAAAAGCAAAGAACCAAAAACAGGAAAATAACATGACAAAGATAAGCCAGTGCACATTGGTTATAATCCTCAATGTAAATTGCCTCAATTCACCAATCAAAAGAAACAGACTGGAGGGAGCTGGGGATGTTGCTTCATGGTAGAGTTCTTGCCTTACATTCAGAAGGCTCTGGGTTTGATCCTCAGGACCACATAAATAAATAAATAAATAAATAAATAAATAAATGAAACAGATTGGAAGGATGGATCAAGAAGCAAGACCCAACAATATGCTGTGTACAAGAAACACATTTAACTCAAAAAGCAACTAACAGACTGAGAGTCAAAGGATGGAAAATAGTATTCCATGAATAGGAACCCAGAAAAAAGCAGGGATGGCTATTATGTTTGCTGACAATGTGAACTTCAAACCAAGAATGATCAAAAGAGATAAAGGTCACTACATACTTGTTAAGGGAAAAATTCAAGAGGAAGAGATAGCAATCATAATTATATGTGCACCAAATATTGATGTACCCAATTATATAAGACAAATATTTATAGACATAAAAAATCAAATAAACAATATAACAATTGTAACAGATGATATTAATGCCCCATTGTCACAAAGAGATAGATCAATTAGACAAAAGTCATTAAAGAAATATTAGAACTAACCAAACCTATGAACAAATGGACCTAGGAGACACTTACAGAGTGTTCCAACAATGTCGCAATACACATTCTTCTTAGCTGCAATGAGACAGTCTCTAACTTAGAGCATATACTAGTCCATACAACATTCTTCAGTAAATTCAAAGGAACCAAAATCATCACATGCAGATTATCTGATCATAGTGTCATTAAATTGGAAATTAATGACAAAAGAAGCTGCAAAAATTTCATAAACACATGGAAATTAAATAACACCCTCCTAAACAACCAATACTCACAGGTGACATTAAAGAAAAAATTGAAAAACATCTACAATCAAACAAAAATCCAGATACATCATTTTGGAACCCTTTGCAATGAAAGCAGTCCTAAGAGTAAAATTTTTAATGACAAATTCTCATGTAAAGATAAGAGAATGAGCAGAAATGATTCAAAGTTGCATATCAAGCTCCTAAAAAAAGAAGAGCAAGTCAAACCCAAAGCCCATAGATGAGAAGAAATTATAAGAATCAGAGCAGAAATTAACACAAGGGAGACTAAGATAACAATAGAAAGAATTAATGAATTTAAGAGTTGGCTCTTCGAAACAATAAATAAAATTGTTACTTACCAAAAAAAAAAAAAAAAAAAAAGGAAAGGAAATTCCTTTATTCCTTTGTGCAGATTTCTGCAATGAAGAAGGAAAAGGGTAAAATCACTACAGAACCTGTGGAAATTCAGAAGATAATAAATACCTACTTCAAAAATCTTTACTTACATACACTGGAAAATACAGAAGAAATTGACAGATTCCTAGAAATGTATGCATTAACAAACCTGAATCCAGAAGCCATAAAAATTCTAAATAACCCCATATCAGTTACTGAAATTGAAAATGTAATAAAAATCTACCAACAAAGAAGAGGTCAAGTGCTGATGCAGTCATTGCTGAATTCTAGAAGAAATTTAGAGAAGATTTAATGCCAAATATGCTTCAAACTCTTTAATGAAAACTCTTTAAGTCATTCCTGGAGGCAAAGATTACCTTGTTACCAAAACCAGAGAAAGACTCAACCAAAACCAGAGCTACAGGTCAATCTCCCTAATCAATATAGTTGCAAAAATTCTCAACAAGATACTAGCAAACAGAACGCAGAAAATCATCAAGAAGTTTATGCACCATGACCAAGTGGGATTCATCCTGGGAATGCAGGGATGTTTCAACATACATCAATCAGTAAATGTAATACACTATATGAACAGAGTCAAAGATAAAAACTATGTGATCATCTCAATAGGTGTGGAAAAATCTTTTGATAAAGTCCAATATTATTTCATGATAAGAAGTCTTTCAGAAAATTGGAATGCAAGATCTTTACCTCAATCTGATAAAAGCCATCTATGACAAGCTAACAGCAAACATCATACTAAATTAGACAAAAACTAAAAGTTTTCATTATAAAATCAGAAGCAAGACAAAGATGTTCATTTTCATAATTACTATTCAATGTAGTTCTGGAAACACTAGCCAGAACAGTTAGACAAGAGAGAAATAGAAAGAATAAAGCTAGGAAAGCAAGAATTTACATTGTCATTGTACAGAGATGACATGATATTCTACATAGGAGACCCCAAAGACTCCACCACAAGCATTCTAGATTTAATATCCAAATTCAATAGCATAGCTGGATACAAGGAAACACTCAAAAATAGTGTTCCTATACACAACAAACTCACTGAGAGAGAAATTAGGAAAACCACATCCTTCACAGTAGCATGTAAAAAAATGAAATACTTAGGAATCAGTCTAACAAAGGAAGTAAAAGATCTATATATAGTGGAAACTAAAAAGTATTCTGAAAAAGGAGATCAAAGAAGATATCATAAAATGGAAAGATATTTTTTGCTCTTGGTTAGGAAAAGCCCAACACAGTGAAAATGGAAATGTTCTCAAAACTGTTATACATATTTAATGCAATCCAAATCAAAATACCATTAGCACACCTCACAGATCTAGAGAAAATATTCCTAAAATTCATTTGGAGTCAGAAGAGACCTAGCATAGCAAAGGCAATTCTGGGCAACAAAAGTAAGGCAGGAAGTATCACAATCCCTGATTTGAAATTATATAACAGAGTTATTATGATAAAATCTGCATGGTAGTAGTAAAAAAGCAGACCTGAGGATCAGAGGAACAGATTAGAAGATGGAGACACAAGTACAAAGACACTCAGCCACCTTATCTTTGACAAAGGAACCAAACACATTTCACTGGAGGAAAGATAGTCTCTTTCTTTAATAAATGGGGCTAGAAAAACTGGCTCTCTACATGCTGAAGACTAAAGTTAAACCCATGTCTATTTTTAGACACATGCTAAAGTCAGAAACCACATTCTAAATTAAGATCAAAATGGATCAAAGATCTAAATATTAAAACAGAAACACTAAATTTACTCAAAGTGAAAGTAGGTAGAAATCTTGAAGACATAGGTATGTGTGGAGAATTTATGCACCAAACCCAAGCTCCATGAGAAATACTTCAAAGAATCTACAGCTGGGATCTAATCTTATTAGAAAGTTTTTGCACTTCAAAAGAAATCACCGTCAGAGCGAAAAGACAACCCACAGAGAGGGAAAAAATTTTACTCAATTGTCCCTCAGACAAAAGATTTCTATTCTACAATATATAAAGAGTTGAAAAAACTCAGACCCCCCCTAAATTCAAAGACCCAGTCCAAAAATGGGCATCTGAGACACATGCACACTTCTCAGATGAAGAAACGCAAATGGAAAAAAATATATAAGAAAATGTTCAACATCATTGATAATTTGAGAAACACAAATTAAAATGACTTTCTGGGGTGAGATTCCAACTCACCCCAGAAACAATGGCTATCATTAAGAAATCAATCAATAACAAATGCTGAAGGGGTTGTAGGGAGAAAGGAACACTTCTCCCCTGTTGGTGGGAGCATAGGTTGTTAAAACCACTGTGGAAATCAATGTAGAGATTCTCAACAAACCTAGGATTAAAGATCACCTTCTACAAGATAGCCCCTGTCTGAATATTTCCCCAGAAGAATCAAAAACATCATACCACAGTCATATATGTGCTCATGTTTATAGCAGCACAATTTGTATTAGCTAAACTTGGGAAATAACCCAAATGCCCATCATCTGAGGAATGGTTAAAAAAGATGTGGTATTTTTATACAACAGAGTACTACTAAACCATAAGAGTATAAATTTGAGACTTTTATAGATAATTGGATGCAACTTGAGACCATACTCACAAGTGAAATAAATTGGACTCATATTTGTAAACATCATATTGTCTCCCTAGTGTAAGAAGTTGAAAGAGTAAATAAAGTCTAAAATGTACAACAAATATTGTGAAATTGGAAGAAATTGTTTAACAGGAAAAAGGAACTAGGATGGGAAAAAGGGGAAAGAAAGAAAAGGAAAGGAGGAAAATGCAAGTCAGCTATACTATTAATGTTTCTTAATTTGTTATAAAGGAAGGTTTGTGCTAATATCAATTAGAGAATTTTTTATGCCCCTATCTTGTACTCTGAGTAACTACTTTGAAGATGAAAATATGCAATATATTAACTACTGTTATTCTCCTGTTATTTTGATATGAAATTCAGTGTTACCTTTTTTCAATGAAATAAAAAACTTAAAAAATAAACAAATAAATATCTACTCTGTGATTGTCTCAAAGTTGGAGTAAGTAGTTAAATGATGGATTTTTGATAAGCTTCATAAATATTATAACATGCCTTGAATTTACAGGAAAAGAATGCTTTTATTATTTTTTCATCATAAAGAAGAGAAAAAGATACAAGTAATATGATTTCCCTTAGTGACTGACTCATTTATGGAAACGTCTCCAAAAATTTCACCTCCAACTGCAGTAGAACTTTTTCACAAGGGCATAGATGAACATTCAGTCCAGGAACCAGTTAAATGACTCAAAGGAAAAAATAAATAGACTTATTTATAACCAGATTAAACAAGAATTGAGTACTTCCCAAAATTTTAAAGCATTTGAAATATCTTTTTAATATTATCCATCATTTTGGTCCTGTCTTTTCATTTATTTCTAACCAAAATTGGGGAAAAAAGGCTGAAATTTCATGAGAAAGTTATATTGAGCTGAAGTTTATGTAAGAAGAAGATGCTTTTCCCTACTTGACTTCTATGCCAATGTTCCATACTTAATGGCTGCTCCTCTAAAGGTGTCTGCATTCTCTCGAAAAAAAAAAAAAAGCAAACATCTAAATGTTTTGAATTTTCTTCTGTAAAGTTATACTTCATTATGCTGGGATCATAAGAGAATGTAGAACATTGCTAAGTTCTACAAGTTTTTACATTTATCTAGCTACACAGCAATACTGAAGAAAGTAGTCAGTGGATTTACCATTTTGTATCTGAATCCTCTCCTGCAGAATTTGTGACAAATCTGAATTCTTACCTATATCATAAAGGAAAACCAAAGGAAATATGCTTCCTATTCTTTCAGAATCTCACAACCCACAGCCTAATTGAGGAACTTAGCAAGGTTTATTCAAGGAAGTTCTGCTATAAGACATTGTCTCCTGGACATTGTCACTTTGTTGGAAAGTACTATTGTTTAAATGAGCCATTAAAATCTCTTGTAAAAACATAAATTTTACTATTATATGTGAGAGATCTCAAATCCCTGAGCTCTGAGAATTTTGTACTGTAGCTTTTGCGAGTTGTTGTACCCTGCTCACACCCACAGCTGTGCCACCCTATACCCTCCTGCTTAGGACACTTTTAATTTTTCCTATTCACTCACTTCTGTCAAGTCCAGACTGCCCAAACAATGGTTCTCACTCTACAAGAATAATGTCTCTATTTCCATTTCCAAAAGTACCTGGATTTCAACTAATCCCCTTCTACTAATTCTAGCTAAACTTTGGCTAACCTCTCCTTCTAAAGCTATATAAAACTTTCAGCCATTTGTCTCCATGCTAGAATGCTATTTCTGAGCCTTGTGCTAATGTGCTGCTTAATTTTTTTCTTACAGCTGTGGTGCTGAGACTCAGGTATTACTGAACTCTGCTGTAGCGTCTGAGGCCAATTTAAAGAGAATTTCTTTCCTATCTTGGCTTAAAAGCATCATTTAAGTACTTACTCTTTCTTTTTATTGCCTTTGATGTTACTTGCCTTAATGGTACTACCTCATTGACCTGAGTCCTGCCCTAACGTTTTTTCTCTTTGAGGGTGAGATATCTATACAGCAGAAATTCCTCTTTAGGTGGGCTAGTCAAAATTGGCTGTATCTATTGTGGTTGCTAGAATGATCACCAGACAGCCTTTACATTATGACTCCCGCTGCATGCTAAATAGTGTACCTCCAATACCGTGACAGTGGACAATTGGTATGACAATAATGCAAAAGAATGATAAAAACATTGGAAAGAAGTGATAACCAAATTCTCAGAAAATCTCTCATTCACAGGAAAGACTTGATTAAATTGTTACCCTTCTTCATTTATTTTATTCCGTGTCTATAATCCCTTGAGCCTCAACAGGTGGAGAAGTTCATTTGCAAACCTGTCTCCTCTCTTTTCCTATGCTTGGCCACGAATAAAAGTCTCTTTATTTGTTCAGTTGGAATTTAGCATTATTTGGTGATTCTACAATTGTGAGAGAGGAAAGGACTCAGACTGGTGTCAAAAACTGGTAACAATATACATATCTTTGTTTGATTTACTTTGATTCTAGAACTTCAGTGGCCATTTGAGAAACTTCAGATAGGAATAAGGTCATCTCTTTGCATTCTTCCTTAGAATCAGAGGCCACAAAGATTAAAAAAAAAAGTTGTCAATGTTTTAATTGGTATGACAATTTCTCATAAGAGAAAACAAAAATTTCTAAAAGACAGCAAAATTATAAAAGTACTTTTCTCAAGGGATCCTTAGCAAAAGTGAATGGAAATGTGGGGAATTTAGAATCCAAATTTAAACTTTCTTATTCCTGAGTCTGCTTTGGCATGGCTTTCTCTTTGGTCTCCTCTATCTCTCTATTCTTTCTGTGTTTTCTCATTCTCCTTGCCAGTGTTCCACTGTCCTTCTCTGAATACAGCCCTCTTACTAGAAAATATACCTTCTAACCACATATTTTAATATCAATTGACATGTATTACAGCTCAGTATTTCCATAATGTAGATAAAGACTTTCCAATATCTTTTAAGGGAAGATAGAATTTAAGAATTATGTTAAAGAATTCATAGAGTAGATCTCATTGATCTCTATAACCTAGTTCATCTCTTTGAAGGAACTAGAGGTACTAAACCTTGATTTGAAAAATGAAATTGATTGATTATTAAAACAAAGATAAGACAAGTTTAACTGCAGGCAATAAAGAGCACAGAAATAAAATCTCTTAGCAGTTATTCCTGTCAAAATTGTATGGCCAAAATATTCATTTATGTAAGGAGGATAAAAATGGATCCTTCCTCAAATGGGTATCAGAGACTACCCTCTTTCAGAATACTGTAATCTCAATAGCGGTGAAGATATCACAACTGCCATAACCATCTTGTTTGTTGATGTCTTACATATGAAGTCACAAATTTACTTAGAAAACAGAAAATAGTGTGGAAGGCTTTTGTTCTCCTAATTCCAAAAGCTTGATGAACACTTTGAAGATAATTCATCTCAGAAAAAAATTAGAAACTAACAGATGTTCAGATTTTGATTTAAATTCAAGAATAAGGGCATATACATGACTATCTAGATGAACATACTTGCAAATATTATAAGAAAAGTGGACATAGGGAAAATGTTTGCTCCATCTTAAACTTGAGAGATGGAATCCAAAAAGATAAGGGAAATTTGTTGTGAAAATAGAATGATTCCTACTTTAAAAATTTGTTTTACTTAAAATTTATATTAGTGCATGTGTTGGTTCATAATGGTTACATTCATTGTGAGTAGTTTTCTGCAGCTACTTACAGTAGTTCTCTTAAGACAAAAAAGAGAAATTTCCTAGCAAAACAAAGTCAAAAGTAATATGATGGAACAAAAACAAAACAAAACAAACAAAACAAAACAAAACAAACAAAACACCTTGAATATTCTAGTTTTCAGTTAATATCAGGCTGTACATTCTACCACAAACCCTGCCACCTTTCCAGCATTCCTTCCTTGGCAGGAAACATTTTGGTAGTAGGAATCTCACATATTCTTCTCATTCCATGCAGTATTTCACACTGGTAGATCTGTTGAAATGAAATTTACTTTGTAAATGGGGAGTTACTCTTAAATGTAAGCTGGAGTGTCTATTTCTGGAACTTCATGAAAGAGAATTATTCTATGTGGTACAAATTAATTTTCCAGTACCTGAACCTTTGCCTGGGACAGACACAGTAGAACCTTCTGTAACTGAAAAATATCTATGAAAATCTCTTGTACTTAGACTCCCCAATTACCATACACCTTCATTTCTGCTTGGATAGGAAAGATTCAAACAAGTTTTGGGGGTTTTAACTTAGCATAATGGAAACAGACACTTAGCAATTAAAGTCTCATTAACACATAGCAAAATCCTACAATCTTTGTATGAAATGGCAGCAACAACAAAATGAACTGATGTTTCTATTGATATAGTCCTAAGATCTCCATTTATCATTATGGCTCCTCATGACATTCAGACCTTATCCTTGGCTGAAAATATTCTGTGTTTTTGTGTTTCTAGATGACCCATGAAATCTTTCTTTTTTGTAATCATACATATTTATATCCTTCTCTGTAGCTCCTTAAATCCCCAACATTTTTCTTCTTCCAGATGAAGGAGATCCTAATGACTGATGTGAACTTATTCAGGAATTTTTTTGTCTTATTATGAATTTTGAAATTATTTTATATAATCCATATTTATAACTATTTATGGATGGAATCTATTCAAGAACTGAACAAGGGCTATCAGTCTTGTTATATGATTAACACTGATTGAAACTTACTTGAGACATTCCCAGGTAAAATTTTGTACAATTTGCTGAAATTGTGACATTTAACTACAGCTTTCTGGTTTTGTAGAGATAAGAGAGCAGATATCTATGTAGATAGCAAATATGCTTTGAGTGTGGATGGGGAATCTTGGTATGTTTTGGAAAAAATACAATTTCTTAACTGCAACTGATATTTCAAATAAACATGGCAGTCACATAAAAGTCTTTCCTATTAGATTCCTTGTTTATTACAAAGGAATTGGTCATATTAATTTTGAGTATCATGGTAAAAAGCAAACTTATGAAACCAAGTATAATACTTTAGCAGATAATTATAATAAACAAATTTCTTTAACACCTCTCGATTGCCTGAGAAATCTGGGAATCAAAGCCAAAACTGACTCCTGACTTGCCATCTGGTCTTGATTAACTATAGTTTTAAACATTTGATTTGAAGAGTTTTATTGGAAAAGATCAATTTTTTTCTCATCTTAGATAGATGTGGTGGCCCATAAGACATCTCCTATGGACCCCAAAGCATGACAACGGGCCTCTTGGAAAGTGACTTATGTTGTTACTCACTATGAAAAGGAAAATTTAAAAAGCATTGTAAATATCCTTTGTAAGGACACATCAATACTTGGCATAGGGCATCTTTGTTATGCTTGCATCTGTTAAACCTGCCATTTTTGGAAAAATTGCAAAGATGACACATGTACACAAAAAGCCTAGGCTTCTTGGAGCATATACCTACAAATGAATTTCATTTAGTTATTCATTTTATGTCATTACAAATGTGTTGGTAGAACTTTTTCTCTTTTTTTTGGAGGGCTAGAAGTCTTCATCATTGTTGTGAAGCAACTTGTTTTGATAGCAATGAAGTTGAAGGCTTTGTGCTTTCTACTTGACAATATCTACCAATATGTTTAGTGATACGAGTGCCAGCTAAAACTTGTGAATCTATTTGAGGAATTCAGTTGTAGTGGCCAAAGAATTTTCCATTAGGTCTTCTGGTTGTTAGTTCCACTTTAATAGACTCATAAACTATCCTCATATGAAGTGGCCTTTGGAGGTACAACAGAACCAAGGCTCTCATCTGTTACCCTTGACTATTCTTTTATAGCTCACTATGGGAAACTATTATAAAGGATTAATGCAGTGTGACTTTTTATAACAAATCCCGGAACACCACAGAAACTCTTACATGAACACCACAGAAACTCTTACATGAGCTTCAACTTTAATTCTTGGATTAAAATAAAAGACACTAATGTAAGACTTTTCTAAACCCTCTTGGAAAGGACCATATCAGTTATTGTTAACCACAAACACTGCAATAAAACCTCATGGAATCAAACCTTTGTTTTCTATCTCTCAGTTAAAAATATATCACAGTTTTATTTCCTGGACTTCAATGTGAACAAGAGACCTAGATTGGGATCCCTTGAGATAATCTAGAATAGCAATAGTGAGCCTTTTAGAGCTTTCAATGATACAAACAACCCACTGTGGCATATCAAGCAGATGTGACACTGGATTATTTTAATGCCTGGAATATCTTGACCCAGGAACATTTGAGTTATTGCTATCAAGGATATTCTGATCCCACCATTTGCTGCCAGCATAGGTGGTCAGTACAGAATACACAAATTTCTAAAAAATATGTTGAAGAATTAGATCATGAACACAGAGAAATTTCAGATGCAGAATAATCTTGCTGTAACTGATGGGAACTGTTATTAGTTTTCTAATGAATTAACTATGAACAAAAACTACTAGTTCTTTATTTAATCATATTTAATATTATTGGTAAAAATGATTAGCATGAAATAAAGTGAAAACAGTTAAAACTGTACATTGTAAAATTCATTAAAGAGGAAAATCTGAAGAATTAGTTTTGTCTTGATGCTCATGTTGAAATATGTAAATATTTAATGGGGAAAATTAGGCTTGGCAGAAGCAATCAACACCAAATAAAAATGCCAACAGCTAAATTGGCAAGTAAAAAATATATTATTGCCTAAAAATTGACAAATGAATCTAATTTTTTGCTGTTTAATGTGAAAAACTTAACCTGAAACAATTGGATTTGGTGCAAATAATGATCATAAAAATAAGCTTGCAATTGAAAAACCATAATCAGTAAAATTGGATATAAACAATAACAAAAAAATCTCAATATTGAACAGTAATTTCATTTAAACCTTATGTGGAAAATAATTGATTCCAATGAAATGAATTTCAGTAAATTAAAAATCAAAATGGGAAAAGTAAAAAAAAAGCTGTATTGCCTTGAGTGGAATAATTTTTTGTGGAGTGAAAAAGAACTTAAAAGAAATTAGCTCCAAAAAAACTCTTAACATGAGCACAGTTCTCATGTAAAGCATATCAGTTAACAACCAATCATCAGTTTGACTGAATTAAGAGAGAAGTGACGGGATTGGTGAGGGTGCAGCCTCATCAGTGGGTTAGCGTGTTGATGGTTTCATAGCTGAATGGGCTATTAGAAGATGGGGTCCACTTGGAGGAACCAGACCATGGCAGTGCAGTCTTGGGGACTATATCTGGTCCCTTGCTCCTTTCTCTGGCAATCTTCCCCCACTTTCTGTGTCCCACCCGCTATGAAGTGAGTGGCTTTGTTCTACTGTGATCTTCCACCATGATGTTCTCTCTCATTTCAGATCTGCAGCAATGGAGCCACTGACCAGGAAATCAAAACTCTTACACTAAGCCAAATAAATCATGCTCTGCTTTAAATTGTACATGTCAGCCATGCTGTCCCAGTAATGAGGAGTCTGACTAATAGATAAAGTTTTCTATATAATTTACTCCTATGTAATTTAAAAAACAAGTTTGTTTTATTTTAAAGAGAATAAAACCAAGCAAAATAAAGCAGAATAAGTCTAATCAACACAAACCAAAATAAGTGACACAGGACTTCAAAACAATATGAAATCAACAGTGGTTACCATAATGCCTCTTGCATTCAAAATACCTACAGATACCTTCAGACATAGTAAAAATCAAACAAAACAGAACAGAAGAGAACCAATAAAAATAAAACAGTGAATGCAATAAAGGACTTTAAAATAAGACAATAGTGAATCCAAAATGGCTATCATAACATATTGTGCTATCTTTGAAATAGCTGCCCATGCCATTGGACACAACAAAATCAAACAAAACACAACAAAATAAAACCCAACCTATCAAATGAATGGAAATGATACAGAACTTCAAAACAAGATAATAGGGAATTAACAATGGCTACCACCTTCAGAAGGAGATCCCTCATAGATGCCACACTATGTACCATTATCCTATGAATATATGACCAGATTACTGGCCCTAAATCCACAAAATCAATGAAACACCAAACACCACAAGCATCAAGTTACATTTTACCTGAATAGCTAACATTGCTGCTGCCTGTGTTTCTCCAGATTGGTGGTGGTGGGAGGTGCAGTTCTTGTTTCCCAGCCGGGTGTGCTGGAAGGAGCTGGGGTCTGGCTGTCCCCCAGCCAGTGGTGGCCCACACATGGCACTGGTTTACATGGAGGGCTAGCTTCTTAGTGAATTCTGGTTGTCTTCCCCCACAGTCTGTGAATGGCCACTTCTATGTAATTTTGATATAAACGTTTCTACCCCTAAACATAGGGGTCAAAAGATTCTTGGTTCAGAATGTCCTAGGGCCAAAATTGACTTTATGATCAAAATTATTGGGTCAAAACAAAAGGTGCAAAACTCCCTGTACACAGTTATTTGCTGTAGAGTGCAAAGAGTGATGGGGATGAGTCTGGAACATGAGGTGAAATCAAGGAGAGCAGACACTTATGGAGAGCTACAGCTTCAGATATACAGGTATCTTGATGTCAGGTTAGCACGGCATGCATCTGGGAATGAGAATACAAACTTCATTCTTTTTTTTTTTTCCTAGACCTACTTCTCATCATCTAGTTTCTTACTTGAATAAATGAAATGTAATTCTAATCCTTGGGTTTGCTAGAAGCACAGTCATCTTCCCAAATGAAAATTTTGGTGTAATAAAAAAGGCAAATAATAACAAATGTTGCTAAGTATATGGAGAAATTGGAATCATCACATACTGTTGGTGAAATTGTATAACGGTGAAGCAACTTGCTTACAAATGATTCTAGCAGGACTGTTCATAGTTACCAAGAAGGAAACAGCCCAAATATAACTTGGTGAATGAGAAAACAAAAAGTGGGGTATTACTGGGAAACAAAAAAAAAGAAGTACTGATATGTTACAACTTGAATGAACCTTTAAAACAATACTAAATGAAAAATTCCAGTTGCAAAAGATCATAAATTGTATGTTTCCATTTATATTAATATCCAGGACTGGGAAAGCAATAGATACACAAAGTGTACTAATGATTTCTTAGGTCGGAAGTTGATGGACAGGAAATGGGAAAGAAATACAATTCTTTTTTAGAGGAATAAAAAGGTAAAATTGAGCATGGTGACAAGACAACTTTATGAATATGCTAAAAACCACTTAAATTTAATTAATTGCATGGTATATGAATGTTATCTCAATAAATCCTGTATTAAAATGTAAATACTCATGAATGGGGTCACAGTCTAAAGCTTGTGCAATTCAGTTCATCCTTTTTCGATGTCAGTCTTCTCTTTGTAATGCTGACATATGCTCTCCTAAAGATGTTGGGAGAGTAAGGGAAACAGTGAATGCAAGGATGCTTGCATAGTCTATCGTTTCAGTCCAAGACGACCTATGCTCTTCCTCACGTGGGTTGAAATTATAACATGGAAACAATAGCCTCAATAAGGACACATTTTCCTTGATTCTTTTCATGGAGTTGTGCTATGATCTAGTTCTGGTCAGTAGCAGGTGAGCAGATGTGACATGTGTGGTCAGATGGTAACACACTTGTTATATCTACTCTATTTTCCTCTTTCTACTTCAATGATGAGGAATCAATAAAGAGAATAGAGACATAGATAGAAGATGCCTAGGTCTTTAAGACCTTGTGTGATACAACAACACATCCACACTGTATTTAACTGATAACCTCAGTAAGAAACTTCCACATGGTTAAAATGCTTTTTTTTGTTATAGAAGATTGTGTTATCTTCACTAATAAAAAAAATTCCAGTAGATATCCAATATGTTTTCAACAAAAAAGATAGCTCTATCTGTCATTTGTTAGCCCACTTGGAGTTTTCAGTGAAAGCTGAGACTGAGAAGACTATGAATATGGAAATCCAAAGGTGGAAAGCATGAATGGATGGAGAGGTGCTGTTCCATCCCACTTAAAACCCTATAATTTATTGTACCATAAATGGTTCAACTTTATTTTAGGATTTGGTGTACTTGTTTTAATACCAATACCATGGTGCAAACACTGTATTAACTTTTAGTCCTTTTTACTATTTGTAAGTACTAGTCTCTACAGTGAATATACATTCTCTAGGAGAGATATAGACATTTAAAAAGGTAAAAATTGAATGATGATAAGTGCTTCAGAAGTAAATAAACCAAGTATGGGAAGGTGAGAGAGCTGCATTGATGTTTTATATTTTATTTTATATTTTATTTTATTTTATTTTTGATGTTTAGTTTTAAATAAGATTGTCATAGAATGTGTCACAGAGATGGTGGCACTCGAGTAAAGATTACAGAACAAGTAACCAAGCAAGCCATGACTTCCAGAAGAAACAATAGTACAAAGATCTGAGATAGGAACTGATTGTATTAAAGGAAAACTAAGGAGACAGGGTATAATAATCGAGAGGAAGAAATCAGAAAAGAGGATGGAGTTAGATCGCATAGAGGTTGGGATACAAGAGAAAAAGAACAATGGAGAATCCAACAGAATTTGAGATCAGAGAGAATCGGCTTCTTGTCATCGACTTCAACAATGAAAACCAGCATTATGCCCAGAAAGATAGACAGCTGTATTTCCAGTTCAACAGATATATCAGGAATTAGAAAACAATGTAACAGGGGAAGCAGACACAATTTGGTGGTAAAAGATAACCAAGATGCTGTCTAACTCTTGCCACTGTGAAGTTGCCTTGATGCCCAAGTACATCAATATAACATTTTTGTAGAGAGAAGAGAAAAGTTTGAAAGACTGATCACTTACCAGAGGTTAACTTGGAAATAATTGAGTTTTTAAGATTAAGAAGATAAGGACACTGTATTTTTTTTGCATATCTCAGTTGTACTAGATTGGCTTTTGATATGTGCTACAACTCTATACATAAATTATATTTCAATGAAATTAAGGTGATATTCTTCTGGGCATATATCTATCTAAAATTTATGAGAAACTCTAAAATTAAATTTATTTCCTGTAGTATTATAATTTGTGCTGTGTATGCCACTAAAATCTTATTTATCAGTTTTAAGGGAAGTCACCTCAATTTTTGGCCTAACTTTTTAAAAACAAAAGTTTTAGATGTTTGACATATTTCTGTCTATTGACACTGTATGAAAAAATTAATCAAAAATTTTACCTTATAGCAAGCCAAAGAACATAAATAATGGTCACACTATAGTTTTAAATATAACTTGGATGATTTTAGGGCATTTAGGAAGAAAATGTTTAAAAGTTACATGTGCTTCACAAAACAAATTTGTAAGTGTTTTTGGTAAACTTATTTTTTTCATTTTCTTAGAAAACAAGCAGTTATGCACCAAAATATATATCAAAGCTATTTTTTAAGTATTCATAATTTCCAATTATATTTATAGAGAGTAATCCTAAATAAGTGGCAAGTCATATTTTAAGATATTATTTAAATTTCTTTTCCCTCAAACATAATAAAACCTACTCAGATGACATATTTTTGCTTTTACTTCCCCAAAGGAGGAAAAGAATGAGAGAATAGGAAATACTGGAAATTTTTACAAAAGAGAAGGATGAGATTACTTGTAGATAGGTACTAGTCCTGTACTATATATATGAATGCCTAGTTAAAGTCTTTGGACTCAAAACATGGAAAATGAAATCATGATTTTGCAAAATACATTTAGAAGACATGCTTGTGAGCTGTTTTCACAGAAGCCGTTATTGTCAATTTTGTGCTGGTAATAAATATGTGATGACTCTACCTTTACTGGTTTTGTTTATTCCTTGTCTAATGCATATTATTAGAGATCTACAATTGAAGGGATCTATGAGAATATAAAGATGCTTAAAGCAAGGTTACTGTCTGACCAGAATTTATTGTTAGGCATGGAAGGAAAGGAAATCAAGGTGTGTTAATGAAGAGTTTAGGGTTTGCCAGGAACTACTGGATGCTGCATCCTTCATTCCTCATAGTTCTTTGGGTATATGTGGGGAGATGTTGGCTAACACAATGATTGAACCTGAGAGCAATAAGGAAGGGACCTTGGGGAAACGACAGTTCTCATGTTCCTGGAGTTAGTTTACAGTAGAATCTATGGAAATACCATCAGCAGACTTAAGAGCAAGTTACATCAAAGATGTTTCCTTTGGCTGTGGTGACCCCTCTGCCCTGATAAGATTGCTTCAACTGGGTCAACATGGGTCACATAACAAATCACGCCTTTCTAGCCTTGTCCCCCAAAGCCCTATACAATATGTTGCAAAATGCTTTTCTACTACATCTTTGTTCTCATGTCCTTGAGTTACAAGTAAATAACTGTAAAGGTCTCAGCTGGGTGCTGTTTCCCAGAGGCTCTCTTATGACCAAGATGCAGCCCCTTTGGGTCCATTCATTGGCTGAACAAAATCTCATTTCTGAGTCATCTTTCTCATTCTCTGTTCAGCCACGGTTACACACTGTGATAGCTAGACATTATTATTTTCAGTGTTCAATTGAGCGCATGAGGTTCAGAGATAATTCCAATATAACACAGTAAGTGAGTGATAGCGGAACGCAAACCTAGACAATTCAGACAATTAGTCTGTCACTAAAAGCCATGCTCTTCCATACCACACAATTTTGAAATTACGAATCAGTATGGATACACAAGGGAAGCATTCCAATCCTCTTCCATATTTAAATCCAAAGAGTATCCAGAGGGTATCCATTTTAAATCCAATGGTATCCATCAATTGTCCCCACCAAACACTTTTTATTCCCACCCTCCTACCTAGAGTATGGATCCCAGGTCCAACTCTTCCTTGCCTTTATTGAAAGTAACTCCGGAAGTATTTTGTTGATGATTTTAGTAGACTGAATTTTATTATTGAAATAATTATTGTATTACTCAAGGTTCTGCTTCTCTACTGCAGAGGAGCAACAGCATGTGTATATGTGTGTGTGTGTATGTGTGTGTTTCCATATAGAGAGGAATTACAAAAGGTTAGTGCACGTGACTGTGGACTCTGCCAGTGTAAATCATCAAGATTAAGAGCAACAAGAGTCAACAAATTAGTTTTCAGTCCATATATGAAGGACTGAGATCCAGGAGAGTAGAGTGTGTGGTTCTAGGTGAAAGGTCAGCAGACTTGAGATCCAGTGAGACTCATTGTTTCAGTTTGAATCTAAAGGCAGGAAAAAAAATCAGTATCCTAATTCAAAGGCCATCAGACAGGGAGAATTCTGTTTTGCCTTTTTGGAGGAGGCTTTGATTTTACATTGCATTTGAGACTTCAGTAGATGGGATTAAAAATCTACCCATATTATACAGATCAATTTGCTTTCCTCAGCCTACTAAATTTGCTTTCCCCAGCTTACTAATTTACACTTTTATCTTATCCAAAAATACTCTTAAGGAAAAACCCACAAAATTATATTTGTCTTTTTGGAGACAGGGTCTCATTATGTAGTTCAGACTGGCCTTGAGTTCACTTTGTAGCCCAGGTTGGTTTCCAACTTGCAGTGATCCTCCTGCCTCAGCCTTCTGAGTGCTGGAATTACAGACGTAAGCCACCATGCCAGGCAACCCAGAATAACATTTGACCAAATATCTGGGTACCCACTGACTCAGTTAAGGTGGTACACACAATGAAACATCACATCTGTGACACAGAAATCATATCTGAAGATAAGTATATCATGATCTCTTTATACAAAGTTGAAATAAACCCTAGCAGTTGTGTTTACTCAGTGTGTTCCTCAAATAACTGTTGAATATGCCTAGTACATTATGACCTTGGCCTTGGATAGAAAGGGCACTTTAGAGTTTCTGGTGATGATGATGATGAAGTGTAAGTCACTTGAATACTTGACAGTCATATTTATGGAGCAAGACATTTCCTTTAATGTTATTTTATAGGCAACAGGGAAAACTCTGCAAACATATTTTGGATAACATACAAATTTGACAGTGTCTTGAGTTACTCCACATTTAGAATGTAGGAGTATCTTATGTTCACATGGAACATTTACACTTTATACAAGCAGACCTTGGGGAAGTTTAAATATATCTGGAAAACAGACTTTGTATACAGATGTTCATGGTGGGATGATGAGTATACTACAATTTCCCCAGGAAACAGATTAGTAGACAAGGCTGATTCAGAGGCAGCCTTGGACACAGTGTGAGGATTCTAGACACTAGAGTCTGCTGTTGCAGGAATATGGGACAGTACAACTGAAGGTGGATTGTATCTCATGTTCTTACCAATTTGCTTAAAGCTGTTGGTAAAACCTAAACCTGAGAGGAGAGTTGCCCATAGAAATAGTACCTAGTTTTTCTTTAAGGACAGTTACTCATCTGGAGCACAAAATATCTAGACATTGTCTTGGGCTGTTTTTGTTGACATATAAAGGGTTAAGTGCTTGTGACATTAGGTTTTTGGGAATTAAACTGCTCCCTCTTCTCTTGACCTATGTCATAGATTCTCATGTAACAGGAAGACATTTAGAAACGAACTAATTTTTCTGTCTTGTCCAATTCAGAATTTGGAAGTTTACCAGATTTGGCCGGGCCACTTACCTTACTGTGTCAAAGCCAGTTTTATAAGGAGGACAACGTACATCTGCAGAAAAGTTTCTGAATAACTTTCTAGAGACTGAGTTTTCTCAGTCACACATTTGTCATTTTTAGTAGCTGTTTCATTTTTTCTTCACAATGGCAGTTTTAAAATGTAGGTAATATTTTATTTACTTCTTTCCCAAATATTTGCTGATACCTAAGAAATATGGCGAGATTTGAAGAGACAATTTTAAAAAACAGAGCAAAGAGTCCTATTCTCATGCTTATAATTTAGTGTGTTTATGAAGTGTGATCAGTGAATGTTTAAATTTAGCAAAGAATTTATTGCACCAAAAGATGCGTTGCCATTGATTTCCTTCAAAGCACTCCTCCTCACTTCAATTGCATTTATTCCATCATTCTTGCCACCTTCTGAAACCGTTCTGGAGTCTTCTTTCTTGAGTGTTTTTAATTTCTTTGTCATGACTGAATTCAGTGTGCTGAATTAATTTAAAACATTTAACTTTCCTGGTCATTTTGACTAGATGATGCCTGGGGCTGGATCTTGAGAATAAGGTAGACGAAGACACACCATAATGCCTTTAAAATTCTTTCTGTTCAAAGGAATTTAGCATTATTATTATTAGTAATAATAGTGGTTGTAGCAGCAGCAGCAGCAGCAGCAGCAGCAGCAGCAGCAGCAGCATCCATTGTATTTCTAATCAGACTGCTTAAAGACAGGAAAAAGGACTTTTAAATCTGCTTCAGAATGTGGGAATCATAACACTCCTTTACAGGGAGTGTAGTGAGATGTTAAATGGCGCTGTGTCCTTTATTGTAAACAGTTTCTTAAAAATTTATATGTTTATTATAATTTTGATCATACTTTTATTAAAATTTCTATAATTTAATCTTTAGACATTTTAATGTAATTTATAAGCATAAAAAACTAACCAGAGAAGTGAAATTTAAATTTTTGTCTCTGCAAGACTATTTGGAATATTTCCATTATAAAAATATCCTTCCATGTAATTATCTTACACTTACCTTTTTATCTTATTGTTAATTTTGGTATACATTTTACATTCAACATTTCTTGTAAATTATCTCTGCAGACTCTTGCCTATGAATGCTATATCACAAGAGCTTTCCTATCACTATGTTCAAAATTATAATTTTTATAGATATAAATATTAATAACTTGTTTAATTATTCTTTAATTAGAGTTATTTAACTGTATTTAATTCTGTAATAAATAACATTAGAGGTAGTTTTTTTCCCAGCACTGTGTCTTTGAGACACTATGGGTTTGAAATTTTTTAAATTAAAGCTGCTAGGTGTTTTTCTTCTGCTTTGAGAGAACGAGGAACAGATTGACGTACACTGGGGTCACTTGGGTTTATTTAGAATCCCAGCTGATTTTAGAAGAAGTCTAAAGCCCAAAAGCAAATGAAATCCATTTTGTTACCAAATGCAAGGTACAAAGATTTTTTTTCTCTTCTTTTTATTAAAAACATGGGAGAAAATAGGGAAATGTTAATGTTGTATGTATTAACAGGAACATACACATGGAAAAGACATGTTTAAAGCATGGACAATGCTTTAAAATACATGTTTCCAACTTTAAATTACACATAAGTTGTCAGATTTCTATGTTGGCTTACTAGAATTCACAAATGTGGGTTTCTCATTAAAATGACAATTATTTCTGTAAGACAGCAAAAAGAATTATTTTTGCCAACTCTTGTGATGGTTCTATCATCGATTCTACTGTATGGCTTCCCTTTGCCAATAATAGATTTCTGCTTTCCTGTAAAAATAAGCATGGAATTATTGGAAGAAGTATGTGTGCCATTTGACCTCTCTTCAGTTGCTTCTCCAAAAGGACATGGATGGGGAAGTGGGAGTGGTAATCCTAGAGGGAGCCCTCGTGTAGTCAATATGGGAATGTCTCTAATAAAAGACAAGCAGGGTCTAATGAAGAGCAGGATACAGTAAAGTACTTAAACCCAGCCCTGTATGCTTTTCCTGTATTTCAATTATTCTGGTGGCCTACTGGATGCCGAATCACCAGCAGCTGCTACTTGCTCACTTTTTTATCTGTCAGCTGCTAGCAGCTGTTCTTTCTTACTCCATATCCAGATGCAAACAGCTGTTCTCTCTTTCTTCACAACTGTCAGCAGTGACTCATTTTTGCCCAAAATGCATGGACATTTGCAACAATATGAATTTTACTTTTCAGTTGTGAGGAAATATTAGAAAGCTTCAAGAAGGTTGAACATTGTAAGGAGAAGAGGGAATGAGAGGTAAACAGATGTGGAAGAAGCCGTGTTGGCAAGTTGGGTGGTGGATGAGATTCTTCTGATTGTTTTTCAGGGGCTGCGTAAGTCTTCAAAAACAGACACCTCTACTTTTTCCATACTGTGATACTCACCTTTGAAAGCAAGGAGTCATCACTAACAAATGTCGGGAAGCTGAGTACTTAAGAAGGACTTACGATGGTATTCTCAGGAGTTGGTTTTAACTCATGTATTCAAGAAATATTTATGAATACTTACTATATGCCATGCACTGTTCTGGACATGCAACAGGTGCCAAATGAATGAATATGAATTTATAGATGTAGTCATACTTACGCACATATATTTTTATCCATCCTGGGTCTGCTAATGATATAGAGAGATAACATCTTAAATGAATTGTTTCTGTTAAATTCAGCCTTTCTCCCCTGTGGAACTGGGAACTTTTGGGTTATTGCCTTAGCCAAGAAATATTCCTGGTTCTCATCTTTCTCTCTTTTTTGCAGGTACTCTTGGGAGGAAGGTGG
The DNA here is from genome assembly GCA_004027295.1 of Dolichotis patagonum. Classification (NCBI taxonomy): domain Eukaryota; kingdom Metazoa; phylum Chordata; class Mammalia; order Rodentia; family Caviidae; genus Dolichotis; species Dolichotis patagonum. The sequence continues at coordinate 7,206 of PVJX010019460.1, read as the reverse complement.
AAATGGGGAGGAAGGGAACTTAACACTTACCTAGCACTTACTGTATCTCTGGTATTGTGCATTGTTCTTCATGGGTAATTTGGTTTCATTTTCATCAGCAGCTTAGGAAATAGGCATTATTATTCCCATCGAGCTGATGGGGAAACTGAAATTGGAAGCGTAAAGCTGCTTACCTTTAGTCACACAACAAGGATTCCTGACTCACCACTGCAGTGTATAGAATTCCAACTCCTCAGCATTGAGAAAACACAGTACAGAGGAAGACAAGAGAAACTAACTCGAAGTTGCTTATTGTTGAATCATAAAAATTACATGTCTCCAAATGAAAGAACAGAGGTAAGAAATGAAACAAATTATACAGCAAGGTACTTGTGTTTATAAAAATAATAATTTTGAAGATCATGCTAGAGAAATTGACAAAATTGAATAGAAACCCCTTAGATCCAAAGTATAAACTCTTTTCATTACAACCAGCCTTTGTATGTGCTTCATTGTCTTATTCTTAAGGCTACAGATAATACTATAGTGATCATTGGATTTAATACTCAGATTGTGGGATAATGAGTTATAAGGAGTTCAAAGTCTTCATCTTTAATAAGAACTAGTTCAAAATTCACATCATCATTTTAAGGTGCAGGGCACTATGATAAAACATGAAATAAATGATAAGATATTGAGGACTCATTGTTAAAGTTCTTACCACAAATAAGAACTGTGCTCCTTCCTCTGTCCACAGGTTCTTCTGGGTTAACAGAAAGCTTTGAAAGAGTATTGACCAAAGTATGAGAGGACTTACTACCCTCATTTCACACCCTAACTCCATTCATTAGTATTAAAACTTGTTAGTGGTTCTCCTTTACAATGTAGAGTGGGGAAGAACTGGCTGAGGCTCTAAGAAAACTTCCTATGGCTTAGGGAGCCATTAAAGAAAAGCTCCTTATTCTTATAAAAAATTTCCCAAACTTTCAGGGCCCAGTTTCTGTGGTTGGCCAAGAGACAGCCTCAGTTAGGATCCTGCCAAATTGAGCATCAACAGTTCATTTGGCTTGGAAAAAAAAGAAATGAGAAACAACTGACATTTGTGTACTTGAAATTATGAGCTGTTTCTCTAACAAAGAGACCAAACACTTTCGGGTTGTTTTACAGTAAACATACACATTGAATAATCGAGTTGGCTAGCAGCTGGGTGTGCATATGTAGGGCATATGTGGACACATATGGATGCATAAAACTCACATATGTTCACTTAAAAGGACACTGTCAAGTCGTTTTATGGTTTTTTTTGTTCTCTGGGCTCCATTGTTTATAAAATCTTCTTAGAAGCTTAAAAATACAATTTCTTTCCCTACTGATTTTTTTTTTCAAGCAAGTATTTTGAATGACACTGAAATAAATGGGACTGGTTCTATTTAAAAGCTAATTCTACTTAAATGTATATGGTAAAAGCACATTGTCCAATCGGAAATAAAACACTAAGTGAGAGACAATTCCCATGAAAAGAAAATTAACTACATTCTGTGTTCAGAGCAGACATTTAAGAATTAAAGAGTACTTGAAAAATTATTTTCTGGTGTTTCTATACTTTTAATTTACATCAGATATTCCATATAGAAATTTGGAACCTTGATAAATCCTATTTTCTTTATAAAATATTTTTAGTAATGTTTTTTGGGTGTCTTTACTAAGTAAAAGTTCTTTTAAAATGTCTGAATTTGGGGAAAAGCTGTGAACAAACCAGTCAGAATGACCAAATAATCTCAAAAGATGCTCATAAATCACAATGAATCAGGAAAACAAAAAGTAAAATAATGATTTATGAATGATCACTTTGCCCTCAACAGACTTGCAAAAAGCAAAAACCAAAATAAGTCACCACTAATAAACACATAAAGAAAGGTCCTTTTCATAGATTGCTGTTGGAAATGGGTTTTTAGCTTTATAGAAATAAATTGGATAATATGTTTTAAAATAAAAAAAACTATGCTAATCTTATCTGTATCATTCTAATTTTTTGTGCCTAGATCTTGTAATCTGAACTAGTTCTAAGATAATATGCAATGTATTAACTAATGTTAATTTTCTACCATTTTTGAAATTCTGTATCATTTTCATCCTTTTTTCTGTTTTGCTTTTTAAAATAAAAAATCCAAACTACAAAAAGATTGCTTATACTTACTGTCATATCAATATTTTTCTTCTAGGAATCTAACTCAAAATGATAGAAATAGAATATAGACACAATATTTCCATCAAAAAGAAAAAATATTATGTCAAAAAGAAAAAAGAATAGAAAGAAATCAAGTAAATGTCCTTCTATAAGGGCTATTGTTGAATAAGTTATGACATTCTGCATGAGGGCCCAGAGATGTAGCTTAATGACACAGCACCTACCTAGCAAGCATGAGGTCGTGAGTTCAATCCCTTGTACCAGTTAAAAAACAGAATATTATGCACGGTAGAATATTGCATATCCTTTAAAACAGTGAAGTAGAGCATCAGTAGTTCACTTGGAATTATTTCCATCTGGTATCGCTGAGGAAGAAAAGCAAGATGAATGGAACAGCATATAGTATGAGCCCCTTTTATAAATCAATGACCAACAAAAGTTTGAAAATTTGATGTGCATTCAATCTGTTTATTCTATCCATCTATTATCTGTCTATTATCTATCTACCTATCATCTCTCTATCAACTACCATGAAAAAATGTGGATTGACTCATACTAAAAGGAGTGGGATAGTTAAAGTGATGTTAGATGAGGAAGCTAAATAAAAAAGGGAGCCATAGGAAAATTCCTACAGGAAAGGCATGATCACATTTATGTAATATTCTGTGTGTGTATATATGAAGGAATTTTTGAAATAGTAGTTTATTACATTAAACATTCTCATCTTCTGGTTTTCAGGTCTATATGAATACAGATAAAGGAGGATGTCACAAGTTGCCTTCAATCATTTCAGGGCACTAGTGCCACCAAGTGGTGTCTAGAGCAATTGTTGATGGCATGTAATTACACCAGCTGTGACAGAACTTGGTTCACCAATGCCTTCCTTCCATGGCAATGAGCAGAATGTGGGAAGCTCCAGTTATTTCTGGGCTAAAGTACATGCCTGTGACCCTGGAACACACATAAACAGAAAGTACAAACAATGGGTTGAGAACAAATAGCCTTTGCCTGAGAATTTGTGCTCTCCTTGGTTTCTCTTGCTGACAAGTGTTCTGCCACACCTAACCTTTACCATTAAGTCTGGAAATGTATACAATAATGTGTAGTTACTTGGACCAGCTTTATAACTTGTATGACTTTTAATGCCTTGGTCTCTTTTATAGGTTTTCTCTTTTTATTGCTGCTATCCTTACCTTGCCTGCCATTATTTCTTTCTTAGTGCCTTAAAAACACCCCTTGGCTTTCCTAGCCTCATCTTATCTTCACCTCATTCAGCCATAACCTACTTCTATACCAAGCTTCTTGAATTTCTGATCTTTTAATAGCATAACTTAACTTGTTTCTTCCTTCCCACTGGCAAAGTCTTGCCCTGGCAAGATTTAACGAGTTATCACAATGTCTCTATTTGCCCCAAATGGTCCCTCATTACTTTTGCTGTCCCAAGGTAATTATTTTGACTTTGTTCATCCTGAAAAAGTGCCCTGGTTTGGATGGTGCATTGAATGGATAGCTTAATTCTTATCCGCTTGGTTCTTTTTCTCCTATGCACAGTAAGAGAAGAATGTACAAACTTCGTGAAGGAAGTATTGGATTGAGGTAGGGAGGAAACATATATAAATGAGGACATGTGTATATTTTCTTTGAACACCTCCAAATTAAATACAAATTAGTTGAAATGTATCACCCCAGTTAAAACTTTTTTTATTGCTTACTTGATAAGTGAAGATTTTTAAATTCTATTAGGAAAATTTTCTTTTGTAGCTTTCACATAACTATTAGCTTTTTACTGGGATTAGTCTTGTCTGGTACTTGACAAATATTCTCATAATTCATCGCCAAACATGAAGAATGTTTAACTAAATGAAACACAAAAATAGTAAAATCTTTTTTAAAAATTTTATTTAAAAAGAAAAAAAAAACCAACCAAACAAAACAGGAAAAAGGGTAGCTGGCAACAATACAGAATTACAAAGAAAAAAAGAGAAGAACAAAAAAAAAACCCCACTAAGAAATCACTACTTGATAAGTTACATACTGTCATCTTGGAAATAGTTGTGTAAGTTACAAAATTAAAGCGCACAAAGTAGACATTCAAACGATAAGACTGTTAACAGTTCTGCTCAACAATTTAACAAAAATGTGTTAATATTTGTTCAGCCATAACCTACTTCTATACTAATATGGTCATCTATCTTACACACTTAAACATACATGCAGCTATATCCTTTAGAGCACTTTCTTTTCCTCTCTTTTTTACAGTAGCAATTACACCAAAAATGGTAAAATCTTTGAGGGGATACATATACTGAGTTCCTTTGGTACTGTCATATCTTGTTAATTTACCCATAAATGTTGTTGAGAATTTGGAGGAGTTTCTCCCTGCTTGTAGAACTGAAATTTGAGTACTGAGACCTGTTTTAAGTATTTTCTATCTCTCTTTGTCATACTTTATATTAACCTTTGTGTTAATGGTTGAATATGTACTATTTAAAGCAATGCTTTGTTCTTAGCTTGTAATTAGTACAAATGCACCAAGTTTTTCCTATAATAGAAAAGAATTAGAGCTCAACCACATATTTTTTTCTTACTCCTTAAATGCATTTTTAAAGCAACCATTTCTTGGACTTTGAGTGAGAACTAGTTGACTTGTACAGGTTTGGAGCTGTGACCTCATTAATACCAGGTGTTCCCCAAATGAGTAGTCATTTAATATATTTGCATTTCTCAAATCATCCTGTGCAGCTCTTTTTCCTTCTTTTACGGTCTAGTCTTGAGTCAGTCTAGAGTACAGGAAATTGGGACTCGATTTAAGCTACTTCTTAACTAGTTGAAAGTCATTCATTCATCATCATCAACTTATTTCCTGTGTGTTGTGCCAGGTGCTGAGTGCATACCAAAGAGCCAGCAGTACTTCCTGAAGGAGATTTTCTAGCAGAGACACATATATCCACGCATTTACACTCCAACGCAGGCCAACTAGCTTGTCGTATTAAGGGACAATGAATAAACACCTCTCTTACCTTATTTTCTAATGTGATTTGTTTTATAAACATTTTTATGATTATACCAACATCATCAGAGTAGAATCAGGCTTCAAACATAACCACATATGGACAGATATGCAGAATTCAGAATACATCTGCTTTCCTTTAGATATATTTTTCTTTTTTTCTCCAAATGTGTGTACAATGGATCTGCATAATTTAGATACAAGGCCAAGACTTTTATGCCTCACATTTAAGCCGCATATTTCTCATTCCATCATGTCAGGGTCTAGATATTTTTAATGTACAAATTTTGCTTTTAAATCTCATTTCTGTCCTTTATCAGATTCATGACATTGGATGAAGGAGGTAATGTCTGTGTTCTTTGGATTACTTACCTGCCTCATGGGGCTAATAACCTATTTCATATGTTCTAATTTTTATTTTTTTATAACTTTGGATATAATTAACACACCATAAAAATTTACCCATTTACAGTATTAAAGCCAATGTTCCCAAGTATAATATTTACAGATTTGTACAACTAGCTTCACAATCCAGTTTCAGAATATTTTTATCATCTTCAAGCCCCAGATTAGCTTGAGCCCATCAGCAGTCACTTCCTATACCAGGTCATAAATTTTAAATAAACAATAAATTACTTAATATACGAAAACCACTTAGAGTACTGTCTAACAATGCCATCTAAATGTTCTCCATTATTATTGTTTACATATTATCAGCATGATTATTATTATCTTTTATACCTTCTGTTAGCATAATTATTGGGTCCTTGATGAATAAATGAGAAATTGAAGATTGTGGAAGGCATTATTTTTTTAAGCATTCTGAGTAATAGACAAAATGCACATACATACACGCATGTGTGCACACACACACACATACACACCACAGTTCAAGTCACAATAGAATATGTGTTACAGCACAGTCCTTTACTGAAGAAAGTACTGTTACTGCACTGGCTTAAGCTGATGGTGTTTCTCCATGAGCAAGGAGAATTAGTTTTAAGCCACCAACTCTGAACCCCCATTAGATCTTTGCTAAGTGAAACTGGATTTTCTGACTATTTTATAAATTTATTCCTCTTTTTAACATTCAAGATATTTCACATCAGTAAATGTGATGAGAAAATTATATATTATGTATTTATTGCCTCTTAGATATAATATTATATGGCACTCATTTCATGATCTTATTAGTTTCCAGAGCGTGCTGTGTTTCCAAAGAGAACACAAATGTGGACCATTTCGATACTTAAATCTTCCATTGGCTTCCTTTTGCCTGCTGGGTGAACTGCAAACTCTCTAGGAAAGAACAGTGACACTCCTGGGTCTTCTTTGCCTGTGACATATCGAGCCTTAGTTCTCTGAGAAGCTATACAACTGGTGTGACTTTAGCAGTTATACAGACCCCAAATCTAGCAGCCTGGGGGAGCTGATATTTACAACGCCTTCCCCTTCTTTGGCCAAGTTAGACCTTAAAATTTCAATTTTGAATAAAGAGAAAAAAATATATAAAAGTACCTGACAGTGCCTTTTTTCAGCCACATATTATAGATTCTGTTGTTCACATATTGTATATTCAAATACTCTAGAAGATTGTTATTTTCTCTTGTTACCTAAATTCCTTTAGCTGCCTTAAATTCTTTAAAGACATGCTTAGTCAGTGCTTACTTTGCTTCAGTATGCTGCTCATAGCCTTTCCACAAAAGCTTCTCCTCTTTCATCTTTTCTTTGGGATTAAATTAAGAAGAATCTAGTTCTGCTGTCTGCAACCAAACAACTGTGATACATATTTTTTCATAATCTTATCCCAAGTCCAGTTTGACAGATTCTGTCTTTTTAGATTTTTAAACTATGACATGGCTTCTCATGGCTTTCTGACATAAAGTCTTTCTTCTTCTTCTTTCTTCTTCTTCTTCTCCTTCTCCTTCTCCTTCTCCTTCTCCTTCTCCTTCTCCTTCTCCTTCTCCTTCTCCTTCTCCTTCTCCTTCTCCTTCTCCTTCTCCTTCTCCTTCTCCTTCTCCTCCTCCTC
>PVJX010019459.1:0-34820 GCA_004027295.1 Dolichotis patagonum | reverse complement strand
TTTTTTCCCAATTTGTGGGTTTGTAGCACTCTGCTGGAAATCTCTTTGGACATGCAGAAACTCTTTAATAAGATATGGTCCCAGTTATTGATTCTGGGAAGTATTTCCTGTGCAGTTTGATTCTTGTTCATCTCTACCTACCCCTATATCTTCGAGGTTTTTACCTACTTTGTCTTCCAACAGATTTAGTGTTTTCTGTTTTAATATTTAGATCTTTGATCCATTTAGATTTTAGTTTAGTACATGGTGATAGGCATGGATCTAGTTTTAGTCTTCTGCATATGGATAGCCAACTTTTCCAGCACCATTTGTTGAAGAGACTGTCATTCTTCCAGCGAACATGTTTGGCCCCTTTATCAAAGATAAGGTGGTTGAGTGAGTTTGTGGTTGTGGCTGTGTCTTCCAATCTATTCCATTGATCTTCAGGTCTGTTTTTATTCCAGTACCATGTTGATTTTATTACTGTAGCTTTGTAGCATAATTTCAAATCAGGGATTGTGATGCCTCCTGCCTTGCCTTTATTGCTTAGAATCGCCTTTGCTATTCTAGTTCTCTTCTGGTTCCAGATGAATTTTAGGAGTGTTTTCTCTAGATCTATGAGGTATGTTAGTGGTATTTTGATTGAGATTGCATTGAATCTGTATAGTAATTTTGGGAGAATGCCCATTTTCACAATGTTCGTTTTTCCTATCCATGAATAGAGGATGTGTTTCCATTTTCTGAGTTCCTCTTCGATTTCTTTTTTTAGGGTATTATAATTTTTCTTGTATAGCTCTTTTACTTCTTTTGTGAGATTAATTCCTAAGTATTTCATTTTTTTTGGATGCTAGTGTGAAGGGTGTGGCTTCTCTTATCTCTCTTTCAGTATTTTTGTATATGGCTTAATGTTAAAGCAGTTTGTACCAATTGCCTCTTTTCATGTAAGTTATAGAATTTCTTTTATCCTCAGCTTCTACTGGCCTTTATAAGTCATGTACAATATGAGAGAATTCAGAGCACTCATTCAGATCTGTCTGAATTCTCATTTTCCCAATTTTCAAATCTTTTACCACAAGTAAGGTTCCCTTGTTTTTATAGTTTAGGAGCTTGAATAGATTGACATTTACTAGAGATTTAAAAAAGGATTTCCTATTTTCATTAAGGTATTTACCAATTTTATTGCTGAAGATTCTTAAGGTATGTGAATGTTAAATAACTTTCCTGAAACCATCTTTTGCACATTACTTACTTAGATGAGAGCCCTCAATATTATGCACTAAATCTGAAGCATCTTTTGTATGCCCTAAGCAAAGGTTTTACACTGAAGTTGGAGCGTAAGGAATGGACTTCCAGTGGGCTCTATGACATGATATTTCCTGACTGATCCAGTTTTTCTCCCTTTGTTTTTCTAACATTTTACTTCTTTTGGTATCAAGTTACATCTCTTGTCTTTATTTTTTGTCTCAATATTTAATCTCAGCCTTTAGAACTTAAATTTTTTAATAGACACAGGCAGTGTGGACTTCGAAGCAGGCGCTGGGTAAGGGATGAAGCTTGAATTTTTGTGCTTAAGAAAAGGAAAATTAAGTGATATCTACAGAAATGTTGAACATTTGGGGGCGTAAAGGAAGTCACTGACAATAGATTTTTGGGGGCAATAAAGCCTGCATTTGTCTCAAGAGTTGATAAAGGGACAAGTGAAGAGAAAGACTAAGAGAAAAAAAGCAGCACTGTAGGTTGCAAAACCAGACACAGAACATGGAAACTTTCCAATAATTCTTGTAACTGGAATTCAAAGGCAGAATTTAAGTGGGGACACAGGTCAGATACTTTATTAATGAATATTAGGATATCCTCCTTTTACCTGTTTACTTCCCCCAAAGAAATAGGATGCCCTTTGATAGATAACAGATAAAGACTTGAGAAGTGATTTTCTTTTTAGAATGTCAGGGAGAATTATGGAGGATCATTTGGAAAGAGAAGAATTTAAAAATTTTTTTATTTGTACATGTACAGAAACATTTCAGCTCTTTTTATGGCTCTTCCTCCTTCTTTTCCTACCTTCTTTCCTCATGTCCTCCTTTTGCAAAAAATCTACTTGTCTGTTTCCCATTATCTATCTTTTATTTTATTCTTCATATAAACTTTGAATTTCTTGTATAAGAGAAACCTTGTGATATTTAAACTTTATGTCTGACTTATTTTACTTACCATAAATGTCTCAAATGCATTTGTTTGCCTTCAAATGACTTGAACTTGTCATATTTCTTTATTGTGAAATAGTACTCTATTGTGTAAAAATACCACATTTTCTTTATTCACTCATCTGTTGATAGTAAGAATAGGCAGCTTCCAAAATTTAGCTAATACAAGTTATGCTACTATAAATATTGGCATGGACATGAAAGTGCAGACTCACACAACCGTGGGAGAGATTGGAGGAGGCAGGAGAATTATCAGGGGGGCTGAGTCTAGAATAACCTGTCTTAAGACCCAACCTGTACTCAGATTACATTACTTTCCATGCTAACCTCTACCACATCACCACCCGAGTTTCTGTGATATCTGTGGCCAAATTTGACACTCAATTACACTTTATATTATTCTTTAATTGATTCTTGTCCATTACTCATGTTGCCCTAGAAAAACAGTATAGTAAATATGGAATTGAAGTGGCTTGCAAAGTTGCTCAAGTTCAGGGCCCTGAGAGAGTTGATGTCTGATCTACCACCCTGCCCCCACTGACCCTTCCCACGTGGATCCCAGCCCTGGCTGTTCCAGACCATTAGGCCTGGTCACCTGCAGACAAGTGAGGAGATGGATGACAGGGTCATTTCATGCTCTGGCTCATCAGGTCTAGAGTAGTCCTGACACAGGACAGCTAGCTATCTCTAGAGGGACCAGAGACAATAGCCACAGCTTTTAGATAACCCCACCAGAAAGCACCTTGTAAGAGTCCTGAATTCCAACAAGGTGAACTAGAGGGAGTAAAATGAACACTTACAGCTCCCTACAGCTGTCCTAGCTCCCACCCCCACAGTGAATGGGATGTAGGTTTCCCTGCTACTGTTTCTGACCGTTAGTGTTCTGGTGAAAACATTCAGGGTCTATAGAGAGAACTGTTCAGTCCCACTGTTGAGTACACCTTTGCAGAGTCAAGACCCTGTTACAACTTTTGTTTCTGCCCCACCTATTACTTCTCTAATCCATGGGCTGAATCACATAGTGGTTAAGGATATGAGCTTTGGTATGATATGGGATCAGTTGTGGACCCCACCACATGGTGGTGATTTGTAGTAAATGGATTGAAGTATCTGAGCTTCCATTTACTTATTAAGGGCTCAGAAATTTTTGAGTTTCCTTGTACTAGTGATGCTATTCAGGAATTATGATGAGGATTAAATGAAACAATATGTAGAGAAAATACAGAGAGCCAATGCAAGCAAGAAGTTGTACTGGTGATTATTATTAGCTTTAGGGAAAGACCTCAGTCCACCTGTACTATTGCCTCTTTTTAGAACTGGCAGATGTTGTGTGAGACAGTGTATGTAAGGCCATGATCAAGGGAAATAAATTTTACCAACAGTCAAGGAATATAGTTCTATTATTTTAGTTTTATCTATTTATTTTGTTAGTACATGTTTGTGGTACATGTTCACATTCTTTGTGGCGAATTGGTATATGTATGTAATACATAGCCTCCCTGGCTGTAAGAAATGAGAGGCTCAAACTTCTATCTCATCCACCATGTTATCTGGTTTCAGAGGTTGAAGTAGAGGATGCTACTTGCATATCATTTTGATGCTGGAGTTCCTCCTTCAACTAATTTTCCTCTGGCAGACGACTGAGAGCCATGCTACAGCAGTGCCAGCACTGTAGAGATACCACTTCACTTGCCTTGTCGCGGTGCAGGAGTCTTCATTTGTAACCCCAGGGAAAAGTGATTGGATTTCCAATAAGTAATTCCAATTTACCACTTCCAGCACAACTCACAGAGAGAATAAAGAGATAAACACATATGTGTAGTGGTGGGAAACCAAGGGTGTCCTAAGTCCAGTTAGAACATTGGCCAACCTGAACAAAGCCTCAACCCAGAGCCAAACTGGGTGTTATTAATTCATGAAGTGGGGGCTCAGCGATGAGTGACTGTGAGAATGGTGGGAGGTATATGAATGTTGTGAGCTGGGCTAGGTGGGAGGCATGATAGCATGTCTGTGTTATATATATATATATATATATATATATATATATATATATATACACACACACACACACACACACACACACACACATAAAGAGGTATGCAGAAAGAGTAATCTTCTGAACAAGCTATAGGCGGGGCATTACTGGCCTTTCAAATTGCTTTAAAGACTACATATCAGCAGTAGGCACCTCGGCTAGATTTATTTGCCTTGTGTAAAGTCAATTGAGGGGGTAAGGAAATATCCTAGTCAGGTCTGTAAATATCAATGCATGGAATCAGGGCCAGGTTTAGCCAAAATGGGGATAAATATTCTTTCTAGGAGAGATGGCACAAGCATTTCTGTAATTCTGTCTCATCTAGATTACCTTCAGGAACTGAGGATGCTTTCTATGAGACATTTTTGGAGTGAACCCCACCCATATAGGGGGTTCACCACCATAGACAAGAGGGAAATGGCTACCTTGGGATTCCCCCACAGATACTCTTCCCCGACTCATCTTTGGATCTGTCAGGTCCTTGCTTAGATTCCAGGCATTGTATAAATTTATTGGAAAGATATAAAAGAAATATCTACCTCCAAATCTAGAGGGAGCTGTCAGTCTAAAAAACAATGTAAACCCACTATGGTGAGTAAATGAGTTTATTAGGGCTTACCTATATAGTGGTAGATAACTTTCAGGTTGCAGTACCATTTAAGACTTCAGCTTCTCTTGCTAGGCTACTGGAGCACTAATTAGAACAGCAAAAGGAACAGTAGCACGAGAGTCCTTGGTAAAAGTGTGTACTCCATTCTCACCCTATCTTTATCAAGAAACTGCTGGGCTCAGCAAGCACTGTCTAGCCTCAGTGGCGGATGGCCCACCTGTGCTGTAGTTTGGCACAGCTTAAGAACTTGATAGGGGATGAAGGCACTGGATAGCTAAACAGGGTCTCACCACAAGATGGAGTTACATTTGCTAGGCTTCTGAAGACACTACACCCATCATTCCCATGAAGGGAACTGAAATGGCTGGGCGAGCCACATTTAGGATGGTTCTCTTTGTAGAATTAGATAAACTTCCACTTCCAGAGGTTAAGATTAGGCAAGAACTTTACCTCCTTGGAACCATTTGTGCCTTCAAGAGTAAAATCTTGTACCTGTGAGATACAAGTTTGTGGAGAGTAGTAACAGTGTTTAAAACAGATTCCTGTTTAGTGGCAATGCAGAATAAAAGAGATTCCACATATTGAAGAAGGTTTCTGAGTAGCAATGTAAATATGACCAACTTTTAACCAGCAGTCATCCAAATAAGTGGAGAGTATTTCCAAAGTCCTGCCGTAGAACCATCCAAGTTAACTGCTGGACTAATTGAGAGTCTGGGTCCTGCCAAGTGGAAGCAAAGAGAAACCGTGAGTCAGGATGTACAGAAATGCAGAAAGTGGTATCCTTGAGGTAAATCAGGAGCTTTTGTTGTTATTTGACTCAGCAGAATATGTATGAGGATTGGGCCTTATCGGGTGTATGAGGATTACTGCCTCATTGCCCCTAAATCTTGTACCAGACAGTACCTCCCATATGATTCCTTTACTGCCAAAACAGGAGTGTTGCATGAAGAATTATAAATTTGCAGTAATCCAGTGTTTAAGAACTTGTTTATGGAGGCTATAAACCTCATTTAGCTTCAGGCTTCAGGGGATATTGGGGCCTCTTAGGGTATTTAGTGAGATCCTTAAGTTTGATGATAACAGGCATGGAATACTATTATCTTTACTTGATTTGGTATTCTAGGAGTCTCAAGAGATCCAGGAGTATTGAACAAACACAAACGGGCTTTAACTTTAGTCATTACATTTCCGTAATAGGAGGATTTGATAGTTAAGTAATTCCATAAAGGAATCTGTGAATAAATTGTCCTCAAATTGGTACACTGAGAGAGGAATAACTCTTTTTTTCTTATAATTTTTATTTTAAAGAGAATAAAACTAAGAAAAATAAAACAGAATAAAGCCAATCAAAACAAACCAGTGTAAGTGACACAGAACTTCAAAACAATAGGAAATCGACAATGGTTACCATAATGCCTCTTGTCTTCAAAATAGCTGCAGATACTTTCAGACATAGTAAAAATCAAAAACAAAGAACAGAACAGAACCAATAAAAACAAAACAATAAATACAATAAAGGACTTCAAAACAAGACAATAGTAAATCCAAAACAGCTACCATAATACATTTGCCATCCTTGAAACAGCTGCTCATGCCATTGGATATGGCAGTCCCTGACCATGTCTTCCAGCTTACTGCAGTGATGATAGACAAATGAGTTTTTTACCTCTAGGAGGGCTTTTTACTTTAGTCCCAAGGAGCAGAGATTGCACAATGGGTTTAGCTATATACTGAGATTGACATCTGTCTCTGGCATATTTTTGACCATTGATAATTTCATCTCAGTTATTAAAAACCTTAAAAGCCATTTCTGTTAGCATGGAGTTAGATGTCAAGGGCCTCAGTCTACAGAGTGTAATTTCTGTCTCATAACTGGGGCTGGCTGACTAATAAAGAAAACAGCTGAACTTTCTTTCCCTTAGTGGATTTCAAATTTAGATTGGTGTATTGCTTCATGGCTTCACCTAGCAGGATTGGAAGAGGGCAAGATTTTCAATGGGCTTGGAATAATTTCCTAAATGTTATTGTAAAGGAAATATTTCCTGTTAGTAATGTATGAATTGTACTATTTGAACTGTTTGTACATGGCCTGTTGAAATCTAAAGTTGCCCAAAGACGGAACTGGGTAACTGGGTGGGGAAGACTGGGTCACGAGATGGAAACCACTCCCCCCCCTTGACTAAGGAATTTACAACTTGAGCCTTTCCAGAGCATCTACTGCCCTTATTAAGTAGCGTCCACTACCCCGGTCTCGGACCCTCACCCTATGGATACTCTCCCCAATGAATACAGGATTGCCATTCAAACCAACCAATGCCATCTGCTTCTGTACCCGCGCTTGCAAGGTCTCCTCCTCCCTTTGTTCAATAGCTTAAAACCCCTGCCCATGTTAGCTCGGGGCTCTCTGTTCCTGCGTGTTCAGTGAGCCCCACGCATGCTTGGATAATAAAGACCCCATGCTTGTTGCACGAGAAGGCGTCTGTTGGTGTCTTCCTTCACGTGGTGGGCGTCTCGACCCTCACATTATTACAATGTACCAGTTTTATAGTGACCTTTTTCATTCCTTGAATGAGGCATCACTGTGACTTTATCTTGAGACCTTGCCTTCTTCAGATGTGCCTCCAGCCACAGTTTTTGATATGTTCTTATCTTTTTCACTGACTTCCTGGAGTGCTTCTCCCTGTCTGACTGCCTATTAATGTCTACCTAACTTAGCTGCCTTTAATATTATGATTGTAGTGATTGATTAATTTCCTTTACTATCATGAAAACAAAGTTGTTTGTTTTGATACCTTTTATCCATAGATGAAGTACAATTTGCTGCTATATATTTCTAAGTGCTTTTTAGCTTTTTATTGTTTATCATCAATTGTGGAGAATCTTATTCTTAATATGTGAATATATTTCTGGAATGTAAAGATAAAAAAATAAGGAAAAAAGTACTGTTCAAGGTGTATCAGGTAGCTAGACTATCTAAAGTTTGTAGCTTGTAAGGGGAAAACTTTGTTATGCTACAGACTCACCACTCAGCTGCAATATAGACTTTAAAAAATAATGGTAAAATAACCAGGATTCCCCACAGTAGAACTGTACATTGCTGACTAAAACCCCTCCCCCTGAATTCTGGGAGTTATATCACAGAGACCAATAAAAAGAATAGTATTGCTAGTAGTAGAACCAAATGTTGAGGATTCCCTACTATTTTCAGTGAAGAGATTTGGTCACTTTTAAAGTATTTACCTTCACTGGTCCATTTATTATTAACCCCTTACAAAAATGTTTTCTAATTCAATGCCTTTAAGCATATTAACACATTTCTTAAAGTTTTGTATTTTAAAGTACACTGTATCAACTTTACCAGTTTCTTGAGCAAATTTAAACTGTACAGGCAAAATCAGATATGTGTAGACAGGAAGATATGTAGATATTTATAGCTTTCAGATACATTTTTTTGTCTAATTGTGGTATAAGCAACATTTTGCTCTGTAAGGAAACAATTTTTTTGTCAAGATAGTTTATTTATCAGAAAGTCTGTAATCTGAAAGTGATTCATGCTGCTAAGTGTTTCTTAAAGACTTATTGAACATAAATACTTTGCTTTTTTAGTGTTTGAAAAAGCTCTTTGATCTCCAAGAGCGGTCTTCCTAGAACCCACAGAGTGGCGGCGTGGCTTGGAGAAGGAGAATCATGGTCTCACAGCGATGGCGAAGGCCTGTGCTTATCCAGGATGCAAAGCACAAGGGGACCCAAGTCTCTGCTGGTGGGACCCGAGGGACGTGATGCCTGCTGGGGCGTGTTCCTCCGGGCTCTCCCCGCCAATCCCTGCAGCTGGGCAGTGTTCCACACTGGTTGCCAGGGACAGGTTCAGTTCCAGACAGAATCCTGAGAGTTCGTGGAATTAGTGGTGGAGGGACCTGCAGAAGCAGCCTTATCCCATGACAAAGCTGCTCAGCAGAACTACAGGCAGTTCCAGGAAGTAGCAAGCAGGGTTGGGGAAACATTGCCACCATAACGTGACCAGACCCTAATCCCTTTGTTTTAGCATGAGAATTGGTGGTACATACAGCTTGTCATTGATCGTTCTGCAGTTCTCTTACCTTTATGGAGTTTTCAATCAGTCAGTAGCTGGTTTGATGTGTGAGAAAAAAAAAAAACCCAAAACCTTACTTTTCTACTTTGGGACTAACTCAACAAAATTATAAACTACTCGAAAATCTCAGCCTTGTTCAAAACAGTATGAAACCTTATAGTGATCTCTAAAGGATGCTTGCTTTTTTTTTTTTTTTTTGGTACCGGGGATCAAACTCATGACCTTAAGCCACTGAGCTAAATCCTCGGCCCCTAGGATGCTTGCTTTGAGGAGAAGTCAACAGAAGCACAAAGTGGGAGGTAGCTGATAGAAGGTGGACAGATACAGATAGAAACTTCAAGAGGATATAATCTTTCTACTCAGCAAGAAGAAAAATCAAATAAGAGAAATCCAAGGATCCTCAGTAGCAGGAATTGAGGATGGCAGGTATTTCCAAAGGATATGCTCCCTGGTAAAACAGCCAAAATCTCTTACATCACAAGTAGATGAAGTCAAAGTAATCTTATTTTCAATCAACAAATGATAAATTGAGGGAGCAATAACAGATGCTTTAAATAAATATTCCCAACTTTAGGAAAGCCAGATGCAGCTTCTACAAAAAGCTAAAGTGTGAGAAGAACAAGTGAGTGAAAATGAATGAACAGAAAATAACATTCAAAGACGTCAAGGTACAAGCGGAACAAGTTCTACCTGAGAAAGAAAATTGTATCAAGTCTCTAACTCAGCACTTGCTTAAGAGAAAGACTGAGCTATGGTGCTTGGAGAAGACACAACAGAGAATGGTAATCTGAAACAAAAAATAAAGTGAAGCAGAAAATGGTCCTCACTTAGATCAGCCAAAGGAAACTTTGGAGAAACTGGCCCATGGTGATAATCTAAATGCATCTAAAATACTTGCAACGGAAAAAAATTAACCAAAACAGAGTCTAAACCTCAATTTTTAGGAATAGATCCTCACATACATAGTGCTGCATATAGCACATTTAGCAGAAAGCGTTGCCGGGATGGTTCACACTACTAGGTCAACCTGCACCTTCCAGGATACCTTTTGGTTCTCTTTCTAACTGTGGGAGTGGTCACTCAGACTCTCACTTTGTCTCTAGGTGGAGGAAAAAGAGGATCAAGAGGTTTCCAGAATCCTCTGGAACCCCAGGTTAGCAATCAAAGAAGAGACTCCAAAGAAGAGACTCCTTGATCCTCAAAGGGTAGCACCTTCTGTCTGACACTGGGTTCCCATCACTTGCATCACAACAGAACCAGAGGACGACCATCCCTCCACCAGATAAACCATATCTTGACCCACATCTTTCTCTACAAAGGCAAGTCAGATTTTACTGTAATGCAGATAGACCATCTGGACCAGTAAAATTCATAACCATTAGTATGCCTTCTTTGGTCTGAGTGACAGGCTAATATCTTCAGAAATGGAATCCAGTAAAGATGATACCACAGAAGATCTTGTTAATTCAAATATGTCTTATTCATCTCTCCCAGCTGAAAGCAAAGCAAAGTGCTTGGCCTTCATTCCCTACCCTCTTCTCCAGGTGGAGGTCAAGCCTTTCTAATCCATCCAGGGAGCCAGATCATGAGAGGAAAACCTACTTTTCTTCCACTTTAGAGGAGAAATATGGATGGAGCATCTTGAGATTATTTTCCACCAAGGCATTTTCCCAATTCATGTCCTGTCTTCCCAATGAGGAACATCTGCAATGGATTTTTCTTGGTGTCTTCCTCCTAGAACTGGGTTTCCTCTCCACCCCCATGTTCTGAAAGGAGAGGATTCGGGGTCAGGAGAGCCCATTCAGGGTCTACTCCACCTTTTAAAGAGCTCGCTACTGAACACTCAGAACCTTAAGAAATCTGTCCACATTTTTTATCTCTCCTCAAGAGTAATTTTGACAGAGCTCTCATTTTTAGTTTAAGTAACTGCTACCAATTGTGACCATAATTTTGCTCAAGTTGAAGTTTCAGTGCAACTAAAATTCTCAGGAATAGTATTCTGAAATAAAGATTATTTAAATATGAAAAAAATTACATGCTCAAAGCATAAGTCTATATCAACTGTAAGTTAATTAAAATAAAGTTCGTATTTTATTGTGTCCAGAGACAATTCCCCTATGCGACTCTCATTTTGCCTTTCTGCGGATAAGAAGAGTTCCAAGGACAACCAATTTGATTTCATTTTTGTGGACTCAATCATAATGTTCACTTTATCAGTTGGACTCAAGAAAAATCTTAGCTAAGAATGATAAGTAGAGTAGATGAATTCAAATAACATTCTGCCTTGCATCACTGGGATTTTCTCTGTGTAGTTTTTATGCCTCTGGGAAACATCCTGAACTCAAAGCTGTTCATGCCAGGTGTAGTAAGAGCTGGCGAGACTCTTTGACTGCTTTTGGGTCTTTAGGGACCAGGAGAATAAGATTATGGTTGTATAACTAGAGTATAAGATTTTTATGGAAAATGTAAGATGTAAGACTTGTTATCATCAATAAACATAGTTTTGGGAACAAGGATATCCTCAGCTTTGGCCCCTCCCATGTCTCAAATAAAATACCAAAGCCCAGAAAAACATGCTCAACCATCCCTTGAGGTTGCATTCTATGGCAGTTTTGAATTCTGCACTGTAAAATACTAAAAAATACTAACATCACAAAATGGATTGTGTTTGTTTAAATTTATTGACAGTATAATTGTATTTTGCTTAACTTTTTACAAATTTAAATTTTTTTTATTTAAAAGAGAATATAACAGAATAAAACCAATCAAAACAACCAGTGTAAGAGGTACAGGACTTCAAAACATTACAAAATCAACAATACTTACCATGATGCATTTTGATGTCTTCAAAATAGCTGCAGATAACTTTGGACATAGTAAAAACCAAACAGAACAGAATAGAATAGGAACAATAAAAAAACAATGAATGCAATAAAAGATTTCAAAACAGCCAATGGTAAATCCAAAATTGCTACCATAATATATCTTGCTGTCTTTGATATAGCTGCGCCTGCCATTGGATTTAACATAATCAAGCAAAACAAAAGAGAATAAAACCCAACCCAACAAAACAATGCAAACAGTATAGGACCTCAAAACAAGACTATATGAAATAAAAAATGGCCACAACTCTCAGAAGGATACCCTTCCTAAATGCCACACTGTGTGCCACCATCCTCTGAACCTATGGTCAGACCACTGGCCCTATCTCTGCAATGTCAGTGAAACTCCAGAGCACCACAGGCATCCAATGCACTTCACCTCCATAGCTATCATCACAACCTGTGCTTCTCCAGATAAGTCAGTCATCCATGGTGGTGGTGGGTGGGGGGATTTGTACTTCTTGTATTGCCCGTGTACTGGAAGGGGCTGGGGTCTGGTTTTTCCCAATCCGGTGGCACCCTATGCATGGTGCTGGTTCCCAGCTTGGGCTTGTTTTCTGGTGTGGCCTTTGTTCTCTCTCTCCCAGTCCTCGAATGGGGAGAAGCTGGGGTCACTGACATAAACCATGACAGATATGATAGGAGATCCCTCTTCAGAGGATACTTCACTCTATCTCAAGCCTTTTCCTGCTGAGGCCACCTGGTGACATTGATTCTGGACTTTGTTCCACTGCTCCAAGAAGCTTCCCAGCTTTTGCCATGCTGACTACTTTAGATCTGGTAAGCTCTCCCTCCCCTTCCTGGGTTTCTAACCCTTTGTGTGCCTTTAAGATTCCCCTGATCTACACTGCTGCTGCCACCTTAGCTCTATATCTTTAACCCTCTATATGCCTGTTGTCTCTCTCTCTACAGCTGCTCCCTAGTTCTGCTCTCTTCCCCCTACCCCCTTGGGATGGAGAAAGGGTGACTCCTCTGTGCCTTTAAACCTAGTGCTAGTCACAGATGCTTCCTGGGGAGACTGATTCCCCTGGGTGAATGATCAGCTGTGGTGATGACTGCATTATTCATTCAGCCATATTTCCTTACAGCTTTGGGTACAACTGAAAACCTGGTGGTGCTCCTATTTTATCAGCCAAGTGTGGCAGTTACCTCTCTCTGCTCTCGATGGGGAACCTTCCTCCTTGTGTTCCTCTTTCCTCCCCCTTAGCCTGCCTCTTAAAAAATATCTGACACATCTCAGTCTCCAACCCAATCTGAAGCCCAAGCATACATTTTTCTGTGACATTACATGGCCAGGCAGAAAACTGGAAAATGGTTTAAGGTGGCCAGAAAATGGAACCCTTGATCCCTCTATTCTGTGGGATTTAGACAATACTGACAGAGGCTAAAAAAAAGTGGTCAGAAATCTGCTATGTACAGGCATTCTTTATACTCCATAATAGTCTCACTTTGCACTTCATGTGATCCCTCTCAAATTCTTTCTTTCCCATCTGCACTCACTTCATAGACTCCTCTCTGAAAACAGATCCAACTGATCTTGCTTTTCCTGGCAGCATCTGGACCTTCTTGCTGCTGGCCCACCTTCTCCTACTCTGGAGCTTCCTGCAGTTTGCAGCCCTCCAGCCTCTTATAGCCACTTCTGTCCCAGAGCTTCCTGAGACTGCTACAGCTGCACCTCCCCTCCTGCTGAGCTCCTGCTGATCGGTGCCTGTTCCGATCAGCAGGAGCTGGCATTTCCCCTTGAATTTAATCCTCCTCCATACACTACATCTGGCTCCACTCTACCCCATACCTGATCTGGATTAGTTTGAGCCCAAAAGCTTGCCCCCTATCTCCCTCCCAGTTCCCACTCTGGGAGATGGCAGGAGCAGAAGGGGTAGTTAGAGTTCATGTTCCTTTCTCTTTGAAAGACCTCTTCCAAATTAACCAGCACCTGGGCTCCTACTCCTCAAACCCCACTCAGTACAGCTAAGAATTTTGGTATTTAACTTAGTCATGAAACCTATCCTGGACTTATAAATGTGATCCATAGCTCCACTCTTCCTTCAGAAGAGTGGGAATGAGTGATCTCTCTGGATCAATCCTATGGGGGCAAAAAATATCCTCTTCAGGTGAATCTTCCTGTAAGCACTACAGCTGTGCCCCAGGAAAGACCCTAACTGGAACTACCAGGCAGAACCTGAGGATGTAGGAAGGTGAGATTATATAGTTTCTTACTTACCAGAAAGACTTTGTGGAGTGGGCCATAAGACAGTTAATTTTGATAAGCTAAGGGAAACTGCTCAGAACAGGGATGAAAATCCAGCTTAGTTTATGTCTCCTTTGGTTGCTGCCCTTAGGTGATATGCAGAATTAGACTTGGAAGGCCAGAGGGACAACTTATCCTAAAGATACATTTTATTTACCCAATCAGTACCAGACATGGTAAAAATTATAGAAACTAGAGGTTTGCTCTTAGACCTCACAATAGGAATGAATTAATTTGACTTTCAAAGTTTTTAGTAATAGAGATAAAAGTGCTTGAAAAGCAGACATTTCTGAGCTGCATAGGTAAGCTTCTGCTGAAAGAAAGCGCCAGGATGGACCAGGCCTCCAGTCCATAGCTAAGAGCTTTTTTAAGGCCTTTATGCTCAAGGGTGTCCCTCCAGGGCCATGTTTCAAATGCTTCCAGAATGTCCACAGCCTGGGATTTCCCTTAAGCTGGGTCCTTCCTGTGGGGGTCCCTACTGGATGTAGGATTGCCCAGTGCTGGCAGCCACTCCTGCTGCCCTGGAACCCCCTGACCAGCTTCTTCTCATAGCTTCTTGACTTGGCCACTGAAGACTGACGAGGCTTGAAACCTGCAGAGGCCCCTGGAACATTTCTGACACAGCTTTATGGGGACTGCATCCTATTGTTTCTTGCCTACTGTGACACAGTCTTTTAATTCCTGTCAACTCCCTTTTCAACACCCCCATTCTCCCAGTATGAAAGGCACATGGCTCTTACAGGCTGGCATAAGATCTCTGTGCTATCGATCAGATTGTCCTTCCGATACACCCCATGGTGTCAAACCCTTATACTCAATTATCATATCTATCCTCCAGTCTACCACTCATTACTGTCTTAGATTTAAAAGATGCCTTCTTTACTATTCCCTTGTGTCTCTCCTCACAACCTCTCTTTGCCTTCACTTGGACAGACCTGGACACTTATGAGTATCAACAGTTAACCTGGATGGTCCTACCTCAGGGTTTCCAGGACAGGCCCTACTCCCTCAGTCAGGCCATTGTGCATGATCTACTTGCCTTTCATCCCCTCTCCTCTCACTTTATACAGTATGTAGATGACCTCCTTCTCTGCAGCCCCACTTATGAGTCATCCTGCTAGGACACTCTCTTACTATTGAACATCTAGACTTCAAGGGATATCATGTTTCTCACTCTAAGGCCCAAACCTCTTCCCTGTCTGTTGCTTATCTAAAAATCATTCTCTGCAAACATACCGGGGCCATACATCCAGACCAAGTGTTTGATCTCCCAGATCCTAACTCCTATCACCAAACAACAGCTCCTCTCCTTTCTCAGCATAGGATCTTTTGCCTGTGGGTTTCCAGATTTCTCACTAAATCTCTCCATACAAAGGGAGACCCCACCCAATCTTCATACAACCCCACTGACTCTTCATACAACTGAACACAGGGGATATGCAGTAGGAGTTCTGTCACAGGTCAAAGCCCATGCCCCCTGTTGTTCCTGTCCTAACAGCTTGGCCCCACTACTTTAGGTTGGTTGCTGTTCCTGTGTGCTGCTGCAGGACAGCCCTGATGCTCTTAGGGTCACTTAGAATCATTAGATAGGCTTCCTTCACTCTCTCCTCCTCCCATAATCTTCAGGGGCTCAGGTCTTCACTCAACTTCTCACATTTTTTCTCTGCCTCTTGCCTCCTTCAGCTTTTTGTGCTTTTCATAGAAACTCCCATGGTTATCAATGCCCTGGGCCCTGAATTTAACCCAGCCTTTCTATTCATTCATATGTGTTCCCTTAAAGGGCCAGAGCCACACAATTTTATGTCCCTAATTCACTTAGCAACATCTTCTTCCCCATACATCTCTATCCTACCCAATTCCAACCCTGACCACACCTGATCACCACTGGAAGTTCATATAAGCCTATCCCCAACTCCTTTCCCAGAATGGGGTTCATTATTGTCTCTCAGGATTCTATCATAGAAGTTGAAGCCTTCCCCTATTCACCACTTATTAGTAAGCTGAATCAATTGCAATGATCTATGGCCTCATACTAGCCAAGCTTGCAAGTTAACATCTATACATATTCAAGGTACTCATCCCATATATTATATGATATATGTCATCTGGGAAAGAAGGGGATTTCTCATCTCCCAAGGGTCTTTAATCATTAATGTCCCACTCATTAAAGCTTTTCTTCAGGTTTTCCTACTGCTGACATGGACAGGAGTGTTTCACCGCAGAGGACACCAGACACTTTCAGACCCCGTAGCTGCTGGAAATGCCTTTGTAAAGAAAACTGCTAAAGAGGCAGCTGGTCTCTCCTACCACACCCTTAAGAGTCAATATTTTGCCCTTTTTGGCATAACTCCAACCTACTCACCTTCTGAGTGCCAACAATACCAAGACCTTCCCACCAAAGAAGGATAGTTCCTGAGTCACAGAAAGTTCCTCCTCCCCACTTCACAGGCCCATGCCAGTCTCCCATGCTTTCAAGTTAGTTTCCATGCTTACAGGCCCTTAACCAGGTTGCTTGAACCTCTTATTTGCTTTCTGTCTTGGAAAACTCTTCTTAAAACTATCACTGCGTAATGTTCTATCTGCCACATGACCATACCTCACAGTTTTCTGAGGCCCCACCCCTTTCCTGCTTCCCAAGTGTAGGGCTTCTCCCCAACTCCAGACTGGCAGACTGATTTCACCCACATGCCATGAGTGTGGAAGTTAAGATACCTCCTGGTTTGGATAGACTGAATGTGTGGAAGCTTTCCCCACAGCCTCAGAGAAAGCCTCAGCTGTTCCCCACTGTCATTTAGCTGATATAATTCCAAGGTTTGTTCTTCCCACTGCCCTTCAATCACATAACAGCCCAGCTTTTATTAATCAAATTACTCAAGATGTGTCTAAGTCACTAAGGATCCAGTGGAGTTTATGTACCCTCCATCAACCTCAGTCCTCTGGTAAGGTAGAAAGAGCTAACAGCCAGTAGCCTCCTTAAGGCCCATCTCAGTAATCTTACATTTCAACTTCACAAAGCCTGGGTTTCCCTCCTCCAAACAGCTCTTCTCAGAAATAGTGCTACCCCTGGAAAGCCCCTCAGATATAACCTTTTTGACCTTTCTGCTTGGGCCAGATCTCAGGCCCAGACACTAGTCCCATTGGAGACTACCTCCCCGTGCTGCAACAAGTCCAAAGAAGAGATACAACATGCTGTTAATCTACTTTCTCCTGACACTCACCCTTCTTAGGATAACCTGGCTAATAAATTGGTTCTGATTGAAGATTGAACGTCTGATTCTTCCAGATAAAGTGGAAGGGACCCTACAGAGTCATCTGTAGCACTCCAATAGCTATTCATTTGCAAGACACCCTGCAGTGGGTTCACTGCTCCAGAATAAAGCTGTGCCTTGCCAACGATTTGCCTGACCCCTCCTGTTCATGGAGGTCACAAGTAATCTCCCCACATCCCTTAGGCTGAACAGAATCCCAGAAAATACCTAAATGCCCTGCCACTCTCTATTCTGTCACTTTGCCTATTTATTCAATAAGTTTATGCTGACCTGATCTGCTTTCATCTTCAGACTTCTACTCTTGAGTCTTTCTATTGCCAGGATAGAAGATCTCTTTTACCAGGCCACTCTGTGTAATTTCTCTCCCAAAGAGAAATTGTTTTCCTTTTTTCTTGCTCTTTTCCTGTTTAATGAATAGAGAGGATCTTAAATATCCTTCTTTTATGTGTTTTTCTGTAGGTTTTACTCTCGGTTCTCCTGGTACCCCAGCTCAGTTGTCTTTACCTTAGTTATCTTAGTTCATCTTAGTTATCTTATCTTATCTTATCTTATCTTAGTTAGTTATCTTATCTTATCTTAGTTAGTTATCTTAGTTCATCTCTTTGTGTTCACATTAATTTTCACCCTTGTTAGATCCCTCCCATTTCCTTCCTTATGTTATGAGCTTTGACCAAGTTAACATCCTTCTTCCTTTCACCATACCCTGCATTTGCTCTTCCACAGCTTCTCCCTAAGGTTCCCAATTATCTTTACAAAGCTTTATTGTTAACTCATTCCTTGCTGAACCACTCTAGTCCTACCTTAGAGATGGCTGGCTTTGTATTTCTATGTTTATAGCAACCCACACGGCCATTTCAATTCTTCCTTAGATTTGGGTTTCTACCAACCTCACACACCACCCTCAATATGAAGTGAAGGTCCCACCCCAACTCCCCAACTCCACAGCCACTTTCCCTACCACTACCAAGACAAAAAACTTCCAGGCAGAACACATAGCCTGACTCCTCCAGTACTGTTTTGCTAATACTTCTGCATATGAGATCTCAACTAAACCCATACATTGACCCATAAATGCTGATACTCCTCTGATCTTCCAAACCTCTGTTTGCATTCGTATAATTTGTCCTTTGGTACATTAATAGGACATCTAGTCCCCCATCGATGTCACCATATGTTACTGTAACTGGCCTCCTATGATCATGTCAGCTACTGGGCCACTCAGGGTGTTCCATTCACTTAGCTTGTCTGCTTTTCCTGTCCTCCCAAAGTTGTGACTATTTTATTATCCCATGGACTCCTTATCATCAGTCTCCCACTTGCTCCAACTGTCTTCTTTCCAATACCTTTGGTGGTTCTTTACAATGGCTCCTAATAAATACCAAAAGATTCTTCTCACGCTGGTAAAACAGAACAGTAGGCATCAGTCAAATGCTGTGTCAAGGACACTTCTAGCACTTTACAGGCGCTGCCTTAGCAGGCACCCTGGGTGTCTGGGAAAGACAGAATAAAAAGTCACACACCTCTTTAACATTCATGACAAGTTCTACTTACCCAGTCAAGGTGTTTTCTTCTTACTTACTTGTGCCTCCCTACTAATTGGACTGCCACTTGTACATTGACACACCTCATTCCCCAAACAGACATTGCCCCAGGGAACCAGAGTCTGCCTGTTACCATTAAAACCCAGGTCTGACGATGTAGAGCCATACACTTAATACCTCTGCTTATTGGTTTGGTATTACCACTGCTACAGGGCCAGGCATAGCTGGTTTGACTATCTTTGTGACATCCTATCACTCTACCAAGATCTTTCTGACAGTCTCAGACAGTCTCTGACAGTCTCTGACTCCATTCTCACCTTACAAAACCAGACAGACTTCCTGGCAGCAGTGACTCTTAAACTGTGGAGGTTTAGATCTCTTCACTGTGGGGAAAGATGGGTTATGTGCCTTTCTTGGAGAAGCATGTTACTTTTATACAGTCAGGCAAAGTATGGGGCATGGCCAAAAGACTGACAGAGAAGTCTTGAGAACTTTGTCACTCTCTGACTCTTGGACTAATGTTTGAGGCTGGGCTTCCTGACTTCTCCCACTAGCTGTACCTTTATCTGTATTATCCACCTCCTTCTCTTTGAGCCATGTCTTCTCAGACTTTTCTTTCAGTTTTTACAGGATTGTGTACCAGCAATTACCAACAGACAATTTCTGGCTCTGACTTCTCCTTGGTATAGTCCTGTTCCCCCAAATTTTTCTCCCAATTAGGCTCCCATGCCAGCCCGTTTGTCATGCCTGAAGTAGCTCTGAGAAACTCTGCTCTCTCTCTCTCTTTCTCTCTCTCTCTCTCTCTCTCTCTCTCTCTCTCACACACACACACACACACCCTCTGTATATAACAACATAAATATGGGAATGTTACGGATGACCTGAAAAAGATCTTCATTATGCCCTCTACAAACAATAGGAAGCCAGGCTTCTCTCAGAAAACAAGAATTGATGGCCACAAAGAAATGTTGGACAGGGCCTGCACTCTCCCTGATGCTGGAAGATGCAGCTTTGTATGTACACCTGTGCTGATTGTCTTTGCAGCTTTGACCTCAAACATTCCATATAGATTCCTTGGGACTATGACCCCCAACCCCAAACCCTATATATCACCCCTAAAGATGTTTGCTGATATTATTTGATTTCAACCTGTCTGTATGTAGACAGAATTAAATATAGTCTTTCCCATAGTCTTGGTCTCCAGGCATTTCTTACATGCAGTTAATTAATATTATTGTCATAATTAATACTATTCATCTGAGTTCAATAAATGTAAACTCCAATATAATTTCTTTAGGCTTGAAAATGTTAAAATCCTTTTTTGTTCAATGAAGAGTTTAGAAAAAATGAAGCCAGAATGATATTTTGATGTTAAAGCAGATTTTCCTTTCTGATTTTTCATGTCTATAGCATAGTGGAACAAAATCTCTGGCACTCTTTTCTGTTTAATTTCATGCCAATGGGAGGCTGCTCATAAATTTTACTTAGGTTTACTTTCTTTGATGGAGAGAAAATAGGACTTTTCATTTAGCTTTGTGTTTCAACACTACACTATATTCTATAAAAGTAAGTTTTATTTTTAGAGTGTATATTGAGGATTTGCAAATAAAAATCTGCTGGGAGAGAGAACCTGGCTGAATAGAGGAGTAACCAGATTCAGAGCTACTCATAGAAAACCAACTAAAAACACAGGAAGTTGAAAGAGAGGGAGGGATATACACCCTGAGACCAAAATAAATCTGAAATCAGAGACTTGTAGATTAAACAAAATATAGATATAGGACTCAGGAAGGTGGCAATCCAGCCTACAAGGCTGTGGTGCATAGCGCAACCACAGATGGAACAGGACCATTATACTAGGAAGTTTAAAATAGAAAAGAAAAAAAAAGTGGACAGTGTGGCTCAATCAAGCCACGCAGAACAGACTTGGGATATAAGGTCACCCGCCTTTTTCGCCATCCTCCAAATAGAGGATGCTGTCACCTGGCAGCAAAGTCCACTGGCACACACAGGAACAAGTAAACTGCTTCCTGTCTAATGGGTGGTTAGATTTTTAAAAAATTTCTTGTATTTTTTTCATTTTCTTTTGTTCCGTTTCCTTTTCCTTTCTCTTCTTTTCTTTCATGCCTCAGACTGTGAACTGGGATCTCTAGGGACAATATTAGAGACTGCAGGGGAATGGAACAGCATGACCCCTTCTGCCCCAAAACCAGTGGCTAGAGGAACATGGACATAAGTAGTCTTGTACTTGGGACTGAGTGGTCTTGAGCTGTTCCCACACCAGCTGTAGGAGCAGAAAGTCAGCCCACAGCACCGCACTCCACCTCACTCGGCAACAAGTAGCAGTGGCAGAAGCAGTGAGTCAGAAAGGTTACAGACTACAGTGGAGGTGGGTGATGGTGCCAGTCAAGGCAACAGTGAAAGCACAGGTAGAACAGCATGACTCATCCTACCCTCCTATCAGTAGCTTGAGGGACGAGGGATTTAAAGCAGCTCTGTGCAGCACAAGCAATGCACGAGAGGTTAGCACTTCTCCCTTGGGAGAGGAGATAGGATTGGGCCTAAGCAGCTGCAGGAACAGAGGGTCAGTCCACAGCACTGACCCCACCGTATCCTGCAACAGTGACTTGGAAGGACAGAAACATACCACTGGAAGAGGAACACAGGAGGCTCTGCACGGATGAAGAGGAGCAAATATATACAGGACTGGGATCAGTCCCCTGTCTCTCTGTCCCTCTGTCTGAGCGTGGCACAGCAACTGGGAGTGGTACGCAGAGACCAGCGGGTAGGGTGTGGGTGGGCTGCCAAGAGACATACAAAAAGCGCTGGCTGAAGACTCTGGCCCCAGCCATTCACATCCGGAGGCCACATTAGCCCCACATCCAGCACTAATTCTACTGTAGACTTAGTGGGGTTACCCAGTAGTTTTGGGCTGTTTTGGGCACCAAAGGAATTGTTTTTAGATTTTATGTTTTTCTTCTTTCTTTGCTGGTGTGTTTTGTTTTCTTTTTCCCCAGGTGGTGTTTTTTTTTTTGTTTGTTTGTTTTTTTGTACTAGGGCTAGAACTCACAACCTTGTGCTTGTCACGCAGGCATTTATGTCACTGAGCTAAATCCCTGGCCCCAATCCCCCAGGTATTTTTAAACTATATTTTTGTTCTAATATGTTCATCTTCTTTTTCCCTTTCCTCAATCATGTCTCTTCATTTAATGAACTTTTCATGTGAATGAACATTCTCTTTAGTCTGTCTGATTAGATAAAAAAAAATTTTGCTTATCCCTTCATTCATTTCTTCTGCCCTCTTCTCCAGTTTCCCAAGTCTTGTGTGATCATCCTTTTTCTACTAGCATTGCCTCTACTATGTTCCTCTTTATTTATCTCTGTTTTACCTGTAATCCCACTTCAATTTTGCCAATTTAGGGTAAAGCCACTCTACCAAGGGGAAATGCTTTGCACACAAGCTCCCAATTTATGTTCATTTTTATTATGTAACTGTAGATCCTGCTTCTATGGTTAAAGGCATCAGATTAATAGTTATCAAAGTCTGTCATTTTCTAAGCTGCGTCTGATGCTATTATTGCTCTCTGTACTATTTTAGCTAAGATGTCATACTTATAATCTGTTGTTCTCCCTTGTATAACAACACTGGCAAGATCTTAGGTAATAATTATGACCATAGTCCAGTACCAAAGGACTGGATGCTGAGCCAGATATATACCAACATCTCACCCTCAAGAAAATGGGAAGCTAGGATTTTGGGTCAGACATAAAAACCAAGAACCTCATATACCTAGAAGATATCCCAGAACAGACATTTCCCAGGGAGGCTTTGATACTAGTGTAAAATTGTCTACCATAAAAACTTACAGAAGTCAACACTGAAAACAAAATAAAATTTTAAAAAGTAGAAAATGACAAGGCACAGAAATAAAGTGGAACCTCAGACCTTCAGCCCCTCTGGAACAATCCAGGAGACAAGAGGACAGGAAAATGGAAACCACATGTCTGAAATTTCTGAAATAATAGCAACAGAAGTAAAGAAACAAATCCATGAGCCTATAGAGGAAATCAGATTGGAAATAATCTTTCAGGTTAAAAAAAAGAGGTGAGGACCATAATGAAAGACTTGCTCAGCAAATATAGAGTAGACATAGATACAGATATAGAGGAGGAAAGGAAAATGATGGAAATCATGAAAGCCCAACATAGGAAAGAAGTGGAATGCATGAAACAGATTCAGACAGATATCCAGGAAAGTAAAAAATTCTATTGAAAGTTTACAAAATTGCATGAACAAAAGTGAAAGTAGACTGTTGGACCAAAAAGACAGAACCATGGCTAGTGATCATGAAAGGAAAAAGCTCTTAAAAACAAGGGATTAGGAAAAAAAAATTCAACTGATGCAAGATCATACAGAGAACAACAACATAAGACTGGTTGGAATAAATGAAAATGCAGAAGTCAACACATATAAAATTAAAAGATTGTTTACAGAGTTAATGGCAGAAAATGTCCCAAGTATGGAAAAAGAATATGACATGAAGATAAGTGAGGCAAATAGAACTTTAATTAATCATGACTAAAATAAATCTACACCAAGGCATATAATAGCCAAGATTCCAGGAATTCAATAAAGAGCAGAATATTAAAAGATGTTAAAGAAAATGAACAAATCACCTATAAAGGACAGTCCATCAGAATCACAGTAGACTTATCAACACAGACTCTCAACTCAAGTAGAGAATGGTGTGAAGTATTTCAAGTCCTGAAAGAAAATAACTTCCAATTTAGATTGATGTACCATGAAAAGCTATCTTCCAAATTAATGGACAAATAAGATACTCCCATGACAAAGAACAATTGAAATTCATGACCACCAAATGAGCTCTCAAAACTGTTCTGAAGGATATTTTAGAGATAAAAATGACCACAATTCCAAGAACACCAATAGAAAGAAATCATCAGGCAGGGAAAGTAGTTCAACAAAAGCAAAAGATAGGGAATGTACATCAGGAAAATAATATGACAAGGATAAACTAGTACATATCAGTTACAACCATCCATGTAAATGATCTCAATTCACCAATCAAGAGAAATAGACTAGCAGAATTGTTACCAAGAAACAAGATCCAAACATATGTCATCCACAGGAAACACATTTAACTAAAAAAGAAATTCATAGTTTGAAAGTCAAATGACGGAAAAGAATATCTCTGGCACAGGACCGCCCCCCAAAAAAAGCAGGGTAGCTATTGCATTTGCAGACATTGTGAACTTCAAACCAAGAATAAACAAAAGTGATAAAGAAAGTCACTATATACTTGTTAAGAGAAAACTTCAAGAAGAAGATATAACAATCATAAATATATAGATGCACCAAATAAAGGAACCCCAATCATATAGAACAAATATTAATGGACATGAAGAATCCAATAAGCACTAACACAGTTCTAAAAGGGGGGGCACTTAATTTCCCACTGTCACAAATAGATAAACCACACAGAAAATCAGTAAAGAAATGTCAGAACTGAACCAAACCTGTGAACAAATGAACTTACTAGATGTTTACAGAGTGTTTCATCCAACAGCATCAGAATAT
This sequence comes from Dolichotis patagonum, assembly GCA_004027295.1. Lineage (NCBI taxonomy): Eukaryota > Metazoa > Chordata > Mammalia > Rodentia > Caviidae > Dolichotis > Dolichotis patagonum. The sequence goes on along the minus strand of PVJX010019459.1, from coordinate 10,363 downwards.
ACATTCTTCTCAGCAGCACAGGGATGGTCTCTAAAATAGATCACGTACTAGCCCATGGAATACGCTTAAGTAAAGGCAAAGGAATTGAAATTACCTCAGGCATGTTATCTGACACAGTGCAGTGAAATTGGAAATCAATAGCAAAAGAAACCACAAAAACTCCATAAACCCTCCTGAACAAACAGAGGGTCACAGATGAAATTAAAGACGAAATTAAACAAATATCCAAACGATAGTGCAGGTACAACCTACCAGAAGTTGTGGGATGCAATGAATGCAATCCTAAGAGGGAAATTTATAGCAGTGAAATCTCAAATCAGGAAAACAGAATGAGCTCAAGTAAGCAACCTAATATTGCACCTCACATTTTCAAAAAATTAAGAATAAGTCAAACCCAAAGCCTGTATGAGGGAGCAACTTATAAAGATCAGAGCATAAATTAATTCAATTGAGACTAAGAAAATAATATAAAGAATCAATGAGTCAAAGAGCTGATTCTTTGAAAGATTGAATAAAATTGATAAACCCTTAACCTACCTTATAAAAAAAGGAAAGAGAAATATAAATTCATACCATTAGAAATGAAAATGATAAAATCAGTGTAGATCCTGTGGAAATTCAGAAGATCATCAATACCTACTTTGAGAGTCTTTAATAAGATAGAAAACATAAAATAAATGGACAGATTCTTAGATACATATTAATTAAAAAATTGAATCAAGAAGTTGTAAAAGTTCTAAATGAATCAATATTAATCAATGAAATTGAGAGCATAATTAAAAACTTATCAACAAAAAAGCTTAGATCCTGATGGACTTGCTGCTGAATTCTACAAGAAATTTAGAGACGATCTAATGCCATTACTCCTCAAACTCTTTAATGAAATTTAAAGGGGAGCAATATTCCCTGACTCATTCTTGGAGGCAAGTATTACCCTGATACCAAAACCAGAGAAAGATCCAACCAATAAAGAAGACAGGTCAATCTCCCCAATGAACACAGACACAGAAATTCCCAGAAAGATACTAGCAAACAGAATGCAGCAAACCATCAAGAAGATTATACACCGTAATCAAGTAGGATGCATCCCAGGAATTTAGGGATGGTTCAACATATACAAATCAATAAATGTAATATACCATATCAACAAAGCCAAAGACAAAAATCACACAATTGTCTCAATATATGCAGAAAAAGCTTTTGACAAAGTTCAACAGCCATTCATGATAACACCCTACAGAAAATTGCTATAGATGTTCTTTATCTCAGTGTCATACATGCCATATATTACAAACCAACAGATGACAGACTAAACTGTCAAAAACTAAAAGCTTTCACTCAAAGTCAGGAATAAGACAAGGATATCTACTATCACCACCCATATTTAATATTGTTCTGAAAATATTAGCCAGAACAATTAGATAAGAGAAATAAAAGTAGTAAGAATAGGAAAGGAAGAAAAATTATCATTATTCACAGAAAACATGATACTCTACATAGAAGATCTCCAAAACTCCACCAAAAGACTAGTAGATTTAATAATATGATTAGTTACATAGCTGGATATAAAGTTTTTTGTCAACTTTTTTTTTTTTTTGCGGTACTGGGGATCGAACTCACGACCTTGCACTTGCCAGGCAGGCGCTTATGCCGCTGAGCTAAATCCCTAGCCCTGCTGGATATAAAGTTAACACTCAAAAATCAGTAGAATTCTGGAACACAAATAACAAACTCACTGAAGGAAAAAATTTTTATGCTTTTACAATAGCATAAAAAAAGGAAATACTCAATCTAACAAAGAGACTAAAAGATCTCTACATTGAAATCTACAGTATACTGAAAAAGGATATTGAAGAGGATGTCAGCAAATGGAAAGATATCCCTTGTTCTTGAGTAGCAATATGGCCATATTACTAAAATTGTTATACAGATTTAACACAATCTCAATCAATATGTTCATGGGAAGAAAGATACCCTATTTAATAAATGGTGATGGACAAACTGGCTTTCCACATGCTGAAGACTAAAATTAGATCCATGTCCATCACCATGCACTAAACTAAAATAAAAATGGATTAAAGATCTAAATATTAAAACAGAAACACTAAATCTGCTAATAGAAATTAAAGACATAGGTATAAGCAAAGATGTCATGAACAAAATCCAGATTGCATGGGAAGTACTACAAAGTATCAACAACTGGGATCTCATCTTATTAAAAAGCTTTTCCAGAGCAAAAGAAAGCACCAAACAGAGTACAAAGACAGCTTTTAGAATGTGAAGATATTTTAGCCTGTTTTTCCTTAGACAAAAGACTAATACCTAGAAAATATAAAGAATTGAAAAAAAATCAGATTCTCCTACGTTCAAAGACCTAATCCAAAAATGGGCATCTGAGATGAATGTACATTTCTCAGATGAAGAAGTACAAATGATGGATAAATATATGAGAAAATGTTAAACAGCACTAGTCATTTGAGAGATGCAAATTAAAACAATGCTGAGAGTCTCACTCAAGAGAGAATGGCTAATATTAAAAATGTCGACCAATAACAAATGCTGGTGGACTGTAGGGAAAAGGGAACACTTCTCCACTGTTGCTGAGAGTATAGACTGGTGCAAGCACTGTGGAAATCAGTGAGGAAATTCATCAAAATGTAGGACTAGAGCTTCCATTTGACCCAGCTATTCCCATTCTTGGTATTGTCCCAAAAGAATTGAAAGTATCATACCACAGTGATATGTGGACACCCATGTTTATAGAGGCACAGTTTGCAAAGGCTAAACCTTGAAAAAAAAAACCCCAAATATCCATCGACCAATAAATGGATAAAAAGATGTGTTTTTTTGAATATATTATTGTAATTCCTTGGCCACAAAGAAGGATAAACTTGAGAAATTTATTGCTGAATAGATGGATCTTGAGATTGTATTCTTTCTTTTCTTTTTTTCAGTATTCTGTCTTTGTTCTTTTTAAAAGAATTTTGTATTATTTTGAAGGTAGTAAAATACAACAGAACAAGACGGAACAAAGCCAACTGAGACAGTGTGGTGAAATTGGTACAGAACTTCACAGCAGGTTACTGGGATAAGGGTAACAGGTACCATAGTATATCTCGTTATCTTCACAATAGTTGTTCTTTCAATTAGGTATAGCAAAATCAAAGGAAATACAGAAAATTATAGAACTTTTCAGAACATTGAATAGAGCAATACAATTAATCAGAACAAATCAAAACAGTGATAACCATATTGCCTTCAAAGAGATGGTAGAAGGAAATCCCCCTTATTTGCTATATTGCATATGGTCAACCTCCCAAGAGATGCTCAGTTCTCTGGCTCCTACTTGCTAATGGGGGGAGGCAGAAAAGATGGGATGTTTGCTTCTCAGCCTGCACACCAGTAGGCTCATATCCCCTTACCAGGGAAGCCAGCTGGTTGCTTGGTTTCCCAGTGCCCTAAGTTCCAACATGGTGTGGATCTCAGGAGATGCTGGTGGTTCTCCCCCTGGGGTGGCTGCAGCTTGCCAGGCCACAGCCACTTACCAGGGAGGCGAGCTAGATGCTTTAATTTTGTTTTTTGAGGCAAGGTGTCGCTATGTAGTTCAAGATAGCTTTTGATCTCACTGTATTGCCAGGCTGGTCTTGACCTCACGGTGATCCCCCTGCCTCATTCTACCAAGTGCTGGGATTACACACATGCATCACCATGTCTGGTGAGACTATAGTCTTAAGTGAAATAAATTGAACACACATGTATAAATATTGTGTTATCTCTCTGGTGTGAGAAACTGAATGTGTAAATATGAGCCAAATTGTACAACAGATATTGTGAAATAAGAAAAAAAATTGAAAGGAAAGGGGAACTAGGGAGGGAGAAAGGAACAAAGGGAAAGAAAAAATGAGAAAAGAAGGATAAAATGGAAACAAAGCTTTGTAAATAAGGAAGGGAATAGAGGGTGAAGGAAGGGGAGAGGAATTGGAAGAAAAAAAAAACAAATCAAGAATATCATGTACAGGTACAAATTCCCTATGATGAATGTGATCATTGTATGTACCTAAAGTGTACCAATAAATTTAATTAAATTAAAAGAATAACAGTGATAATTATAAGAATAAAAAAGTCTGTTCATAGTAATTTTTCTTACACAGTGTTTTGCAAGTCTAATGAGGTTTTATAATCCTGCTCTGAATGCTGCTACTAGAGAAGAAAATGGACAGCAGTAATTGTTTGTGAGATTTTTCCTATCTTACAATTTCCTAATTCTTTTTTTTAGACACTAAATGGAATTGTAAAAAGGAAAACAAAGAAGTCAGAGTATGTCTCTTTGTTCCTGTAAAAGGGGAGATAAACATAAGTAGACTATAAAATAAGCAATTAATGCTAGACTTCTACCCTTAGTTCCCTAAGTGGAAGTGAAGTTGACCTGAGGAAGTTAAGTTGACTTAACTGAAAGCAAACTACGTACTATTCAATCACAGAAGAAGGACTTGACACTTAATTTAAGCTTTTAGTCACTTATGTGTTCTATTTCCTTCTGAACCCTTAGATTTACTGCTATTCCTTACTTTTTTTCTCTGGTGCAAATGTATTCTTTTACCATTTTTTCACTGATAACAACAAAAACAACAAGAACAAGAACAAGAACAACAAGGATAACAACAACAACATGAATCCAAGGACAGAAGGAGGCTCAGGATGGTTCTTTAGCAGACCATTGTACTCTTTCAGTTGGAAGCTACTTGTGTGAGTAAATTGCTGGGTAAACTGTGGTGACTTGCTTGAAACTGACCAGGTGAGCTTGGATGAATTTAGGCTATTCCCTAGCTCTTCAGCTCCATAAATCCTACTTTAGATAAGTTTTAAAGCAAAGCTCAAGTGTCTTAGTTACTTTTCTCATTGCTGAGACAGAAATACCCAATATCCAAAGTTAAACGGGGAAATGTTTATTTAGTTTGTGGTTTGTAGAGGTGTCAGTCCATAATTAGCTGGCTATCAGCCAGAGTGGCACATAGCAGAGGGGAAACAGTTCATGGTGGCAGAAAACAGCAAAAGCAACAAGACAAAAAAGGGGAAAACAAACCTCTTTTTTTCGTTTTATCTTACCCTGTCTACTTGGATTAGGGTGGTGCCATTCCAGTCAGTGGACTGATCCAACAATCACCCATGCTTAATCCCAGCATTGCACTATGAATCAATCACACACTGTAGATTCAGCCACCTCTGAAAGAACTCTATGACTGCATGAGGCTTTGGGGGACACCTAAATACAAACCACAAGAAGGAATTGCTTGAATGCATGCCTTCCTAGTCTTCTATAGGAAAATAAGTGCCCCATTATGCCTTTTTATTTCCTTTTGCTTTTTAGCCCAAACATCCTCTCTAGAAGGCCTTCTGTATATCCCGTTGCTGCCTCTTCAGCTTTTCCCTCTTCTCCACATACTGTGACCCATGTTTCTTTGTCCACGTTCCTTTAATTACCACAGCCTCATTTCACACCAGTGTGTCCTTCCGCAAAATAGAAAAATGAGCAGTCTTGAGCATCTAGCAGAAGGATAAACAAAAATTTCCACAAGTGATGCATGTGGTGCCATGTACTTGCAATCCTAGGTAATGGAGGGCTGATGGAGAAAGAATCCCTTTAGCTCAAGTGTTTGAACCCAGCCAACATAGGAGACCCTGTCTCACAAATAAAATTAAACATTGAATTAAAATTTCCCAACAGAGAGATTTACTTTTTGACTTTCTCATGAAATTGCTCTTTCTGATTTTCCACTCTGGATTTAGCTTTTATTCTGATGCACCCAGAGTTGAAAATCGCATACCATGGCCTGAAGTACTCATTTTGAAACTCCACTATTCCTGCTCATCACTCAGACACGTACTATCCACAGCCATCGCCATGTTAGATCTTGGTGCTATATCAGTGTTGTGGGCCCTCTTGCTTGTTGTTCTTACTGTCTTCTACCCTTTGTGCCAGTGACTTCGACATCTGCACCATTGTGACCTTGCATTTCCCTTACTTAAAAATTCTGTTTCCGCAGCTCAGCTCTCCAGTGACAGGATGACTTGGATATTTACACATTTTACTTTTGTTCCACCTTTTTCCTCAGTTGGAAATTCCTATCTGCAACTTGAGAATAGTGCTGGAGCATAGCTACTTGTCTCTTTTACTTAGCGTATTTTTCAATTCAAGAAAATCTTCAAGTAGAATTCCCAACTTCCCAACAATCCTGGCTTCTACTGTACTTCGTTATTTAACTTTGTCAGCAATTTTTGTTTTATATTTAAACTTAATAAGTTAATAGCTTTTTATTATGGCATATTATTTAATTGTTGTAGAGTTCATAGTATATGAAGGTTTTCAATTTCATACCAGTAATTTACTATGTAACAAATATAGCTATTACCTCTAACAAATTCCACATCTTGCCCAGATTAAATGGTACAGAACCTTTAGTTTTCTTTTTAATACTAGAAAATTATATAATGAATTTGCTATATGGTGTAAATAAGAAATTATGAACAGTCTTCTTCCATGTCTCAGAACACTTTTATTCCACCTTCTGTAGTTCTGGCCCTACCCTGAATTATTGTAACTTCTATTCAGAGGCTGAGGAGACTATGCTTATACATTTACTACTTAACTACATAGTATCACAAGAAAATAAGTACCAAATGCACTGTTAGACACCAGAAATGACAATCCTTGTTGAAGTAACTAATTCACTGGACAAAATAATTTTAAACACTAGTGATCTGTCACAAAGAAAGAAACCTACAGATACTAAACAAAGAGGAAACAAGAACCTTCAGGGGTGAATGAATAACAAAGTTAGCTCTCACCCAAAAGTCTCTGTTAAATTCTGGAGATCTGGAATTCTGCTTTGATAATTGCTCATAATAACATGGGTAGAAGCCTGGACCCAGCAGGGAATATATGACTAGACCAGGTAAAAAAAAATGAGAAATAAACCTTATTACAGAAAGAGGCAATAAAAAAAAGGCATTTTATATTTTACTTGGCACTTGACAGGAAGGAAAGAAAAAAGATCAACCCTGAGGTGAAACTGATAGCAGGTTACGGATAGCTGAGTAGTCCAAAATCATACTACTCTGATTTAAAATGCAAAACTCAAAGTGAGAATTGATTCTAACGTTGTCTTAATTCTGTCTTTCTGATCTTAAAATGAATCCTAGGGAAAACTTCCAAGGAAAATGTGCAGTTTACAGTAAATACATATAGATAACCAAGATGTCATTAGTGAGAAAAACAACAAAATAACAAACATTAAAGGTAGAATATTAAATACTATGAATGATATGTTTGGAGAAAACATTTAAGCCTATATATAAACTGAAAGCATAAATTGATAACTGTTTAAGGAGGATTGATGAAAAATACGAGAACTTTTAAAAAATGAAGAACAATTAAAAATTCACTGGATTAAGCATAAGATTAGACAGAAAGAAAAAATTAATGAATTAGAAAGTATCACTATGAATGAGCCCAAATCCAGCTCACAGAACTAAGAGAAAGCTGATGAGTAGAGGTCAAAAGACAGAAAGCCTAATTCAGATATCTAATATATACTCAATTGAAGTAGAAAAAGAAAATAATATAAAGATTTAAAAAGAGATGATAATTTCATAGCAGAGAATTTTTAGACAATGAATCTTGAAATCCTAGTGAATCCTAGACATGATGAGTAAGCACACACCTGCACACATTATAGTGAAACTTTAGAATTAGATAGAAAAAAATACACTAGAGAGAAAGAGTGATCATCTGCAAAAGTTGAGTCAATTAATCTGATGAGTGGCATCTTAGCAACAACTACTGTGTCAAAAGATGGAAAACTATCTCACATGGGCTGAGGGAAAATAATTTTCAATCTGGAAGTCTATGTTCTGTTAAACTATTTTTTTCCAGAATAAGGCAAAGAACTAAAGCAAGATGAAAATATTCTGTATCATTTTCTAGAGATAAAAACTGAGAGACTATGTCACTGATAAACCATCAGTTAAAAGTCATTATAAAGATAAATGCTTAGGCAGAAAGAAAATGATCCCAGAAGGAAGGTTAGATATGTAAGAGGAAATGGTAACTAAAGATATTGAAAAAAGTAGGTGAGATTAAGTAAAACTGTATATAAAGGAAAAATAATGTGTAATTTGTAGAAGGGGTGTTAAACTAAAATACTGGATTTTAAAAAACATAAATAAAGGTAGGAGCAGTGATTAATTTAAACCACTACTAAGTACTTAGTTTGTTCAAGAGAAAAGGAAAAAAAAAGTGATTAACATTCGACTGTGTTAAGAAAACAAATTAAAATACTTAGTATAACCTCTAGAAGAAGGAACACAGAGTTTATTTCATTTGATGAGTAGATGGGAAAATAGTTTCTAAATTCATTGCATGTTGAAGATCATACGATGTTTGTTGTTCCTTTTCTTATTTGTGAAGGCTAACATTACAGGTAAGTATGGAGTCAACTTTGTATACGTTTCATGGGCCTGAAAAGAATGTCAGTACACTTATTTTTATGAAATGATCTTTATATATCCATTAGGCCACACTTTATGATTATTCAATTCAATTCTTCCAGTTTTGTCTGCTTAATGTATTAATGATTGAGTGAGGAATACCAGAAATCTACCATAACCAGTAGGTTTTCCCATTTCTATTTGTAGCTCTTTAATTTTGGCTTATATATCACTTCCCGGCCTTTTGGCTAAGATCAAGTGTAATTCTGGCTTATATATTTTGTCAACAGGTATGTACAAGTTTAGAATTGCTTTATTTTCATAGTGAAAGGACGCTTCCTTTGTTATATTATGATTAGACTTATTTTTAATAATATTTTGTTTTGAGTTTTTAACTAACATGTCTATAGGCTTTTGCATTAGATATCTACATGACCTCTAGCCTATTCTTTGTGACTCTATGTTTTCTGAACACTCTAGTTGTCTCAGAGTGAAAAATCAAGACAGGCTTTATTTTGAGGTCACTATTCACACTGGCACTAGCAATAAGGTTAACCTATCCTTCATAGGCTGGTGGCCTGGTGTTTTCTGCTCTTCCTGGACAAGTTGTTCATATGTGAGGCTGGTTGTAACTTGAGGGTCCACTGTATTACCTGGTTGAGGGAATAATTTTCTAAAAATAAAATAAGAGATCAATTAAACTGTATGATAGTTAAGAATGTCTTTTATTCAAAAGATTCAGTGAGTTAAAAAAGAATTATTATCAAACTTTAAACTTTTTGAAAATATGGTAAAGAACACTTCTTTTTTTAACTGATTTATTTTTTTAAGATTTATTTTTAAATTTTATGGAAAAAGAGAACAAAATAATAGAACACTTCAAATTCTTTTCAGTGAGTCTAATATCACTTTGATATGGATGCCAGACAGATACCACAACACAGAAAAATTTTCAGTCAATATCTCTGTTGAACATGAATCAAAAAACCTCAACAACATATTACCAAAGATAATTCAGCATCATGTCAAAAGGATCATACATCATGACCAAGTAGGATTTATATCTTGGATTCAAAATCAGGGATGGTTCAATAGATATGCAAATCGATCAGTGTGGTACTCCATTATAATAAAAGGTAGGTAAATAACATCATGACCGCAATAGATATAGAAAAGGCATTTGACAAATTCAATAACTTTTCATGATAAAAGGGCTCAACAAATGAGGTACAGAAGGAGCTTACCTCAGTAAAATAAAGGTCATGTATGAAAAATCACAGCTAATATCATGTTGGTAGTGAAAAACAAAAAGCTTTTTCTTTAACATTCCGATTAAGGCAAGGTCGTTCACTTCCGCTTCCATTCAACACAGATTTAGAAGTCCAAGCCAGGGTACTAGACAAGGGAAAAGTCATTCTAACCAGAAAATTATCTTCATTTGAGAATGACACGATTTAAAATGTAGAAGACACTAAAAACCTCAAACTACTAAAAGACCTGAAAACAAAACACAAACAACAAAAAGGCAAAAGGCAACTCTTAAGAAATGGGCTTAAAGGAAACTACATTGGAAGATATGTGCTTTGACAGCCAAGTCTCAATTTTTTGGCATCAGGAACTCTTTATAAGATTGAAAACTATTCAGGGCCCCAAAGCATCTTTGTTTATGGGCATTATATCTCTTTATATTTACCATATTTAGGTAAAACTAAAAATATAGATATGCTTCTAACCTTTTAACAGAATTCATGTTATTAAAATTACTTGTATGAGAAATCTTTAATGTTTCATTTAGTAAAGAAAACTTATTTCTCTTATCTACTTCTACATTCAATTTGCTTGTGATATTTTACGTTGGGCAGCCTTTGAGGGACTC
>PVJX010019458.1:0-34754 GCA_004027295.1 Dolichotis patagonum | reverse complement strand
GACATATTATGGTAATCATCCCTAATTTTCCTATCAACTTAATCTGAAGCCCTTTATAACTTACACTGTCTTATTATGACTGATCTTATTTGAATCTGGTTTGTTAGATTGCTACTTTGTATTGACTGATTTTATTTAAATCTGTTATGATGGATAGCATCAAGTCTAAGTGTATAGGCAACTACACTGAAGATGACAACATTCACTAAGATACCCACTCTGGTTTGATTATTACTTGCTTTTGAAGTCTTATAATGTCTCCAGTGCTTCGTTTTTATTAATGTTGTTATACACTGCTGAGATACTATGGTAACCATTGTAGATCACCTTGTATTGTGGTTTTATGTGACTTTTCTGCCATCTATACTAGAGATTATAACCAATCTTCTCTGCCTCATTTCTGCTATTCTATTTTTCTGCCATTTTTAGTCTATTTTTCTCTTCCACTCCACTGTCTGCCTCATGCTTTTCTAGGAATTGTTTTGTTTTATCTTGCTTTGTTTTGTTTTTCCTGCTAATACAGAAATGATAGATATGCATGTAGAGACTCATGCATGTGGAGAGCTTATAAATAGTTTATGAGAACCAACTATATAACACATGTTGAAATGAACAACTACTTTGAAGAAAAAGAGACACTACAGTACCCAGTGCTGATTCCATAATGTCATGATGCGAAGTCCAGCAAAACTATCACTTTTTGTTCAAAGTGATCTTAGCTTGCTTTGCCTTGTTTAAGTTCAATACACATTAAGGTATGGACAGCTGTTTTTAGGAGAATGAGAGACACTATGACAGCCATTCCTGGCTTCTGTAATGTCTGGTCTTGAAGACCTGAAATGCCCTCCTCGTCCTGCTCAGATCAATTCCATACTAGGTTGTTTCATGTGTATTCCCTGTATGTGACAATCTGGACAACTATTTGGAAGAAAACAAGAGTCAATATGATAGAGAGTGAATATCTCCGATTGTCTAGTTTTGAAATTTTTGTCTCATATTGCTTTCTTGTGATCCACTTTGCTCTGTTTTGTTGTGTTTAATTTTACCCTTTTGATATAATTGCATGTATATTTGCATGGGTAAGATGGATGACCATATTGCTGTTTTTGTCAGATTGTGGAGCACAACTGTTAACAGTCTCACTGTTTGAATGTCTACTTTACAGGTTTTAACTTTGGAAATTGAACAGCTATTTCCAAGAAGTCAGTATGTAATTTGTCAACCAATAATTTCTTAGGTTTTTTTGTTGTTGTTCTCTTCCTTTTTTCCTTGGAATACTGTATTGTGGCTACCCTTTATTCTGCTTTGTTTTGTTTTGTTTTGTTTCTCTTTAAATAAAATTATTTAAAAAAATAAATAAATCTGTAGGAATGATTCCCAGAAAAAAAAAGTTATGGTATAGTTATTTATTGTCTTAACCTAAATCTCCAGATCACTTTTTTACTTAATGTTGCAAAAGTCCTTTAAAAACAATGTCATCAATTTTGGTGGTGTCATAAGCTCTTCTACCATGTGTCTCGGCCAACATTTCTTTTTTTTGTTTGCTATTTTCATTCAGTCTTTTAGAAAAATTTATCAAAGTTCCTTATCATGTCATATACTTAATGTTTTTCTTGAGGCTAAGGGAAATAACTTTGGAAAATGAGATGATCAGATGTAGATGTTAAACAGTTGTGCATTTAAGCCAGGAAGAAATCACAAGAAAATAACAAATTGGCCCCTGAATTATTCTTCCTGATTTTTCTTAGTAGGTGAGCCTACTAGTAGGACTTTGGAAAGAATACTTTGGAAAGAATACTTTCTTAAACTACTGTATTGTCTTGATTTAAATTCCTAGACTTTAATGGTTAAGGTTTTTTTTCTTTTTCAGAGTTGAGTCTGATGAAAGGTTGCTTTGAAAAAATCGTTTGCTAAATGGTTATCTCCACCTTGAATTTAAATATATATATATATATATATATATATATATATATATAAAGAGCCTTTAAAGTCAAAGAACAAAAAATGTACACACGATACTGTTCATTCTTTGTCATCTTTGTCAGTTGAAAAATTGAGGATAAAGCTCATCTGATTGAGCCTGGTGTGCACTCAGGAGGTTGAGGCAGGAGGATCCCTGTGAGTTCACGACCAGCCTAGGCTACAAAGTGAGTTTAAGGCCAACCTGAAGTGCATAGTGAAACCTTGTCTCAAAAAATAAAAATAAAAATAAAGTTCACCTCATTTCAGAACACTCAAATTCCAGATATATTGGGTATATTGTAATAGGAACTGGCACAGGGAATTTGGAAGCTTAGACTAGAACCAAGAAAGAATCCAGGTAAAAGGAATTTGTTTCCTGAGCTGTCAAGACCTTGTTCTAAAATTTAGAGTGAGGCAAAAGTAATTGAAAGGGTGCCAAAGATGCTATTAGGCAAAAACAGTGAGGAAGAAGAGATGGAAATTTCACATCCATTAGAAAGGAGGGAATCTGCTAGCCTGCAGATCTGAGACACTGCTTTACGTGAAGCCCGTAACCGATGCCCCTGCGTGCCATTTCTGAGGTCCACCGGATACCACTTGTAGCCAACAGCACACACATTACACCTAAATCCTTGACTAGCAGGAAGTGTTTTGGAAATAATTTTCTTACTGCGTATTATGATTAATGAAAATTAACCAGAAAATAGTTTTTGCTGAAAATCAACTAAATAAGTAACGACACCTTTATGAAGGTCCATGTTTCTATGAAAATTGGTTAGAGCGATCATCTAGAGGTGTCTTCATGTTTTGAACATATCTAGATTATGTTCCTGAACTAGCAGTGGCTTTTATTTGTGTTTTCAAGGCAACTGGGGTTTAGTGGAAAGAAATCTGTCGTTCAGTGGAGATAAGAAATCTTGGCTGGTAGCCTTTTTCTTTTAAATGAGTACTTACTGTTAGACAACTTACTCTTCTACACTGAGGATTAGAATACAGTACAACACAGTCCTTTGCGCCTTAAGGGCAATAAAATTTGACTTCTTTTGTATACTGGGAATTTTATCCTCATACAAAGTTACCTTCTGAATTACTAGTGTATAAGATATTATAGATTTGGTTCCATGGTCACATGGTTTAACATGTAAGTTTTTTTCTTAAGTATCTGTAAACTTACTGTGTTATAATAAAGCCACCATATTTTGTTTTATCTTCTGTAATATTTTAAAAACAAATCCAAGTGGCAACTGTATTAAAACTTTTGAGTAAGGAATAAAGAACTGAAATTGCTTCTTAATTGAGGTACAAGAAGCTTTAAAATGTCTGTTCATTCTTGTCAGCATTAATGAATGAATCAGCATTTTGCTAGGATTAGCACTCTTTATTTTTGAATTACAATAGTAAATATTTCCAAGAGTGTAAGAAAAATTCATAGGTGACATAAGGATTCTAAATTTGGTAGTAATGAATCAGTAGAATTTTAGATGTGGAAGACTAGAGTGTTTGTGTTTTACTTTTTAGGTCTGAGAAATACTAGAAAGTGCTGGGTGGATGTTGGAAAGAATTCTGTTATTCTTAACTGTTATGGTCATCACATAACTAAGTTATTGGGTAAAATGAACTACTGACCACTTAGTTTTCAAAATTAGGAGAATTAGTTTTTGGAGCACATTTCTATAATGCCCAGTGCTAATGGAAACCTGGGAAGAGGAGTCTGCATTCGTACAATTGATTTACGTTTGCTGTGTTTGTAGTTGCCTCGCTCTTCTTGGGACAGCTGTCTTGCAGGTATGTTTGTAGTTCCCACAGGAGTGAGCCAGGCTCCTGTGTGTCCTTCAGTCCTCTGGAAAAGCCATCTAAGAACTCTCTGTGTGTTTTGGCTCAGTCGCATTTCCATTTATACAGCGATAGCTCACTGGACTGTGTTTGGAAGGGGCTGTAGATGACTTGGGTTTTTGGATCTGTATTAAAAATTCCAAGTCATTCGTACAGCAGCAAGTGTGGTATCTGGGTTGGGCCAGGGTCATCAGCATCTTCATCATCATCTAAATCATTATCATCATCATCAGTAGCTGGTGGCAGAATGAAAAGCAGAAGGCCACAGGTGCATGGTGGTGAACCACCTGCAGGTCTAGAGTGAAGGTACGGGAGCTGTTTTTGCTGGAGTCTAATGGAATCCAAACAGGCTTTAGGTGTTCAGGGCCCAGACTCATCTTAGTGCAGCTCAGCTCTAGTTCATTTTGTTTTGACTTTCTGTGAGGCTCATTTCCTTATTCTCAAGCATATATCTTTAATAATATCTGCTGTCCACACTACTGCAGGGCCTCTGTATTGTGCATTTAGTAGATATTAACTGGAAGTACAATAATGGAACAGTTAAAGATGCCTAGTATGAATTCCCCTTCTCTGTCTCTGAGCTATACTATGTTCAGCAGAGTGAGGGGTTATAAGCATTGTATTTTCAGAGGTGTGTAAGTCAGATGGCAGAAAAGGAGACCTTGGGACTTGGGTCAAGGACACAGGAGGGCAGGTGGGTTGGCTCTGAGTCTGTCTTGGCTGGTGAGACCAGTATGCTCTGGGCAGTGTGTATTCCTTTGGAGAAAGAAGAGGGCAGTGGTCCTTGCAGTGGCACCCACAAAAGGTAACATGATGTCTTTGAATGATAGCTCCTCCCTTTTATTCCTAACACTGATTCCTTGTGTTAATAACTGAAGTACACAGAGTGATTGCTAATAGGAACTTAGTGTTCTGGAAAGGCGTTACTCGAAAGTTAAGTTTGTTCTTGTATTTGATTTTGAAGTTACCATTGATTTATGTGGTACGCTGAGTCAGTAAATGACAGACTGTGATCCTCAACCTATGTAAAGTTTAACCACATAACGAGATATTTTATTTTCATTGACTACTTTTGAGGAGCTTAACATTTCAGCTATATTGAGTACTTTAAAAATAAACACAAGTACAAGATAATTTATAGATGCATCACATGTGTTTGCAAGAGACTGTGATGTGGAATCCACCCATGATCTGAGGCTGGTTTTCATGAAGTTTAGTAATTCATTTTTCTCCTCTAATTTTTGTCTGGAGTATAGAAAATCTGAAAAGAGTGACATTTTTTCATTCAGCAGATCAGTGGAAGGCCTCCTCCGTTTCAAAAGTGGGTGATGCAGACCTGCTGTAGTGAGGGGTGTATAGGAGAGGAACTTCACTCTGTGATTGTCCCAGTGGGGCACACCACAGGCCATGGGGCACCAGGAGAAAATGCCAGATCTTTTCTTTTGATCTTTTTCAATTTTTGTGTGTTCTAGAGCATATATTTCATTAGTTGTCATATATGTGTAAATAAGCATACATGTATTGGGAGGGTACCATTTTCTGCCAGTACTGTACATGTAATTTGAAAATGGAGGCTAATATGCATTAGTATACATTTTTAATAAATATACAAGTATATTTTAAATAACCGTCTCATGTTTTAACATTTTGAGAAAACCAAAAGTTTTCTACCTTTGATAAGTCACTATTGTTAATGATAAAGTAGTATCGCCTACCTGTTGTAGTGCAAAGTAAGACTTGTTGTATATAAAAATGACTGATTACTGAGATGTGGCCTGAAAAATGTGAGCCATTTTCTGCTGGTGCTGGAAGAACCTAATCTTGTGTAGAATAGTGTCTCCTGATGTAAGCACTGAACCTTCCTATGGTCTGTCAGTTACTGGAAAATAGGGCATGGAAAAGGTGTGACACCATGTGCCCATTAGCTTATCCCAAAGTTCAATCTTCCCTTCCTACTCACTAAGTATCTTAAAGTAACAGGATTGGGATGCCACCCCAAAATTTTCTGACCCCATCTATTGGCTCATAGTGTTTTCATTTGTAGAGAGCCAAGGAATCCTTGGTTCAGAAAGTTCTTCCTTTCCCCAAAAACCTTCTTTATAAACTTAGGAAGACTGCTCCCTAAACTCAAGTTTAATTGAGATATATTGAATAAATCCAGGTTGTTCTTTTGGAGGTTTTTGTTTCCATTTTTGTTTCAGTGATGAGTATGTGTTGTAGTTTATTTTGACACTTGGCCTTTAAAAATTTGTTTATTAGAACATCTTAGTAATATCTAATGAAGCTTTGGGAAATTGATACATGTAATGAATTTATCTTGCTCATTTCCAGTCCCATTACCTACCCTCCCTTTTCATCCCTCTTCCCCCTTCCTCTGACTCCTTTCACCCACTATACAAGTCTATCTTCTAATTTTCTGTCATCTCTTGAGTTTGTTTATTTAGGTGAATGTGAATCTGACATATTTTGCATTACATGCTGGTCTTCAGTTCCAGTCACTTTCCTGCAAATGACACAATTGCATTCTTCTATGTGGATGAATAATATTCCCATTTTGTATATACCACATTTTAAGAAATCCATTCGTGTGTTGCTGGGCATCTAGGCTGTTCCTACAGATTAGCTGTTGTGACTGGTGCTACTATAAGCAGGAACATACAGTATCACTATACATGCTGTCTTTAATTTGGGCAGTGGTATAGCTAGATCAAATGGTATTTCTATTTGCAGTTTTTTGAGAAATCGCCACACTGATTTCCTTAGTGGTTATACCGCTAGTTTATATGCCCACCAGCAATGTAGGAGGGCTTGTTTTTTTTCCCTCATTCATGCCAGTGTTCATTGTTTTTTGTATTCTTGATGACAGCTATTCTGACTAGGATGAGATGGAATCTCTAGAGTAGTTTTCTGTAATGGCTAAAGATGTTGAGAATTTGTTTCATGTACTTGTTGGCCGTTTGTACTTTTTTTTGAGAAGTGCTATTCAGTTCATTTGCTCATTTTTCATTGGATTGTTTTCAATTCTTTGTAAATTGTAGAGGTTAGTTTTCTTAACAGATGAGTAGCTAGCAGAGATTTTCTTTCATTGTGCAGATTGCGTCTTTACTCTGTTGTTTGCCTTCCTATGCAGAGCCTTTTAATTTGTTGATTCTTGACATTATCTCCTTTGTGATTAGAGTCCTGTTCAGGAATTCTTTGCCTACGCTTCAGGTGTTTCCCTTATGTTATCTTCTAGCAATTTAAAAGTTTCTTTTATCTGTTTTGATTTGATTTTGGTACAGGGTGAGAAATAGGGATCTAGTTTCAATCTTTTGCAAGTGGATATCCAATTTTCCCAGCACCATTTTTGAAAGAGGCTGTGTTTTTTCCACTGTATGTTTTGGCCTATGTGTTAAGAATGAGGTGGATGTAGATGCATGGGTTTGTTTCTTCTGCTCTGTGCCATTGGTCTGTTGTTTTTGTGCCAGTACCATGTTGTTTTTGCTACTGTTATTTTGTGATATAATGTTGGATCTCGTGTTGTGAGGCTTGTAGCATCATACTTCTGTGCAGGTGTGCTCAGGATTATTCTGGGCATTTTCTGGTTGCATGTGTGAATTTTAGGATTATGTTTTCTAGTTCAGTGAGGAAGGTTTTTGGTAGCCATTTTCAAATTAATAGTTTTCCCAATCCATGAATACATGAGATCTTTTCATTTTGTTTGATTCTTCAGCTTTCTGTAATTTTCATTGTAGAGATCTTTCATCTCCTTGGCAGAGTCCTAGATACTTTATTTTTTTGAGGTTATTATGAATGGAATTATTTTCCCCATTTCTCTCTCTGTGGGTTCATTGGTGTATAGGAGTGCTGCTGATTTTTGTGTCCTAATTTTGTATCTTAACACTTGGCCATTTTTTCTAACTTGTTTTATGAAAAATTAAAATTTCATAACAAAATAAAATAAAAAATAATACAGTGTATATACTGTTATCTTCAAAGTAGTTACTCAGGGCATAAGACATAAACCTAAAAAACTTCTTAACAAAAAAGTGATAAACAGACAGATTAATACACACACACACACACACACACACACACACACACACACTGTGAGAAGATTTTATTTAAGCGGAATCTTGCATCTTTGCAGGTTGCTGAGGACTAGAAGCATGCTTTCCACTGCACTTCCCGACGCCACTTGCCGTGCAGGATGTCTCTGAGTGAGAGCACAGTGTTTGCCTATGAATCCTCAGTGCACAGCACCAACATCTTGCTCAGCCTCAATGAGCAGCGGAAGAAGGATGTGCTGTGCGACGTCACCGTCTTCGTGGAGGGCCAGCGCTTCCGTGCCCACCGCTCGGTGCTGGCTGCGTGCAGCAGTTACTTCCACTCGAGAATCATAGGCCAGTCTGATGCGGAGCTTAGCATTACTCTGCCAGAAGAGGTGAGTGGTCCATGTTTCCTGTGACTGTGATTTAGTTTTATTCAAACATTTTTTAGCTTATAAAGTTGAAAGTAAAGCGGTCCCCCCAGTCAGGAGGCTGGGGAGCATGTCTTAGTTTCTTAACAGCAATCCATTTGTTTGTCTTTTTCCATAGCAGTGGTTATATTTACATGTAAAATCGTTAGTTTTGGGTGTTGATATTTATTAAGCAGTGGAATAACTTGTCCCACTGTTGGGTTATTTTTAATCAAATGACTTAAGTTGGGGCACACCCAGTATATTATACACTTGGAAAGGTCATGCTTGAGAGATGGTGCTGTGTGACTTTCTCTCCCTCTGGACCTTGTCCTCTGATGGGTAGCTGTGCCTGGGTTTAGGGTTCTATAAATCATTTCCCAAAAATAATCTCCCATGAAAAGTAAGTGCCCCATAAGTATTCTCTTCCTTTCTCAGTGCTTGAGAGTGTCTGTATGTTTTGGTAAAAGAAATAAATTGTGTGTTATTATGGAGCCTAGGTTATGCATACATCTTTTCTCCTAGGTTGTTGTGGAGCTCAAGCTCATAAATATTTACAGTTTTGTTAATGTCCTGGCTCCAAGAGGTCTCTCTCTTGGGCAGAGGAGTGCTGGTTACATTGACTCTTACTCAAACAGGTTGCTTTATTTAGTTGCTAAGTGCTGCTAGCAGAGTGTCAAGTCTGTGCATTTGGGACCCAGAAGTGGTTAAGGGGAGTATGGAGAGAGTGTGTGGGACTTCTTGTGTATGACCTGTGTGAGATGTTCCCTGTTGGATACTGTTAGATAACCCATAAACTAAATTGTGGTGTAGCTTGTTGTTAGCTACACATACTTAAACATGAAATCATGGCTGTGTTTTGAGAGTGAATAGATTATCACTTTTGTGGCAGGGATCAGAGTAAAAGAAGGAATATCAAGAAATGGCAATAAAAAGGTCAGTTGTAGACTAGCCATTGATTTTGCAAAGGAACACAAATCATAATGGTGATGTACTCACTATTATTGTTCATGTTTTTGAATTAATGAGACTTTCTGACTAGAACAAAGTCTAATTTATGCATTTGAGGAGAGATACATGTATGCATGCATGTAATGTATTTATTCTAATTTCAAGTATAGATCTTATGTTTTCAACTATTTGAAGTCTTTTATCATAGGGACAGATTGAAAACACTGTAGTATAACCTCTTGGCTTAAAATTCTTCTTTGGTTATTTTAACTAACTTTAGAAAATTGTAATTGAAATCTTGGTAAATAGTTATAAATACTTACACGGGGTAAAAAATAATGCAGAGTTCACAATTTGACCAGTATCCCCCAATGGTAACATTTTGAAAAAAACAAAACACCTGTATAATGTTACAGCTGGATATGGATGTTAATACAACTCATCCTGGTACTCAGGTTGCTGTCATTTTATTTGCGCTGATTTCTGTGTGTATGCATTCAGTTTTTACAATTTTTTTCTCTGTGGAGGTCCTGGTGTCTACCACAGTTAAAGTACTGAACAGTTGCTGTGCCCAAGGATCCCTGGTGTCCCGCTTCCTTCCTGGCCTTGTCCTTTGCTCCCTTATCCCCTTTGTCTACCCCTAATTGTCAGTGACCACTAATCTGGAGTTTTCTCATTTCAGAAATGTTATGTAAATGGATGTATATAGTATGTAACCTTTCAGGATTGACTTTTTTCCACCTAGCATAATTGCCTTGAGATTTATCCAAGAGTTGTGTATCAATAGTTTGTTCTTTTTTATTACTGAGTAGTAGTCGGTAGTATTAATAAATCAATATTTTTGGTTAACATTTCATATATTTAAGTAGATGAAGCTAATTCCAGTTTTTGGTTGTACCAGATTAAAGTTGCTGTGAACATTTGAGTACAGCTTTCTGTAAGAATGTAAGTTTTTATTTCTTAGGGGGGATGAAGAGTACTATCGCTGGTCATATGGTAGCTGTATTTTAGTTTTATATGAACACACCAAACTGTTACGCAAAGCGGCTGTGCCACCTCACGTTCCCGTGGCACTACGCAAGAGATTCAGTTTCTCTGTGTAGCATTTGGCCATATCACTATTTTTTATTTTAGTCATTTAAAAGTTAGTTAAATATCCAAAGCTTAGCTTGAGTTTTAAAAAGTCACAAAGTAATTTAAAAATATTTTGGTCCCTCCAATAGGAACTCAGTGTTTTAAAAACAGTTTTGTCAGGTAACTCAGAAGGAAGCTTTCTCTGTGTTGGAGCAGGTTCCATTTGCCCCTCCCCTCATAGAGGCGGGTGCTCCTTGCAGGTTTTTGCCTGAAGTTTTGTCAGGTGTAATCCAGGCACGATCTAGTTTTTCGGGGTTTTTTTTGGGCAGGGGGAGACTAGGAATTGAACTCAGGACCTCACGCTTGCCAGGCAGGCACTTGTGCCACTGAGCTATTTCCCTGCCCCCAGGTAGAAACATTACTAAGATGTGATTTTTAGAACTTCACCTAGGTTACTTTTAAAATGTGAGTCTTTTAAAATTCTATTACTAGAAATTTTTGACATAAGATGCTGTAGTTAACCTTTCTGTGCATGAATCAAGAGCTCTTTGCAGGTGTTTTACTTAATTGTTTTTATCTTTATTTATTTATTTATTTTTTGGTACCAGAGATCAGACTCACAACCTCACGCTTGCCAGACAGGTGCTTACGCTGCTGAGCTAAATCCCCAGCCCAGTTGTTTTATCTTTAAAAATTCTACTTTTGTAGTTGCAGCAGTTAGGTTGCATGGCCGTGTGGAAGCTGGTGTAGAGTAGATGCCTGACACTTCCTGGACAACATGGGCTGCATGTGGATGGAGTCCATCGCACTTCATTACATCGATGGTTTATTTGCTCTCTCATGGGAAAATTGT
Organism: Dolichotis patagonum; assembly: GCA_004027295.1. Lineage (NCBI taxonomy): Eukaryota > Metazoa > Chordata > Mammalia > Rodentia > Caviidae > Dolichotis > Dolichotis patagonum. The sequence continues at coordinate 23,643 of PVJX010019458.1, read as the reverse complement.
CCAGATTATATGAGTAAGCCATAGCTCATGTGTGACTAAGAGTGGAATCTATAAAGTGAAGGGTGTATTTCCAGTGGATAGGGTGTGGTAAGCTTGTGTGTCTAACCTCACTTAGTTTTACATTTCCTAGAAAAATATTGTTCTTACCAAATTAAAATACCTATTTTATAATTGGTGCAGATGCATTATATACATCTCTCTATCCCCTTTCTGCTTATCTTGTTTTCATCTACTAGAGAGCTTTCAAGTGATGTTATTTTTATTTTGTATATTAACAGGTAACAGTTAAAGGATTTGAACCTTTAATTCAGTTTGCCTATACTGCTAAACTAATTTTAAGTAAAGACAGTGTGGATGAAGTATGCAAATGTGTGGAATTTTTAAGTGTACACAATATTGAGGAATCCTGCTTTCAGTTTCTCAAATACAAGTTTTTAGACTCTGCTGCAGACCAGCAAGAATGCCCAAGAAAAAAGTGCTTTCCATCACATTGTCAGAAAACAGACCTTAAAATTTCACTTTCGGACCAGAAGGATCTAGAAATTGATGAAGTAGAGGAATTTCTAGAAGATAAAAATGTTCAGACTTCTCACTGTAAACTCCAAAAGTATCAAGAAAATGTAAAAACCCCACCTCCCTTACAGGACAGTGCCAGCCAAACATATGAATCCATGTGTATGGAGAAAAACGCTACTCTGGCTCTGCCATCTTTATGCCCCAAATACAGAAAATTCCAGAAGGCATTTGGAACTGACCGAGTCCGCACAGTAGAATCCGGCATGAAAGATGTTCAAGCTGCTTCTGCTCAGCCAAATGAGACATCTGAAAACAGTTGTCTGGAGGGAGTCCAGGATTGTGCAGATTTACAGGTGATTTTAAAATGTGAAGAAAATAAGTTAGCAGTGGAACATGAGGCAGCAAAGAAGAAAGAGCCTGCTTCTCAGGTCCTAACAGAGAGAGCAGAAGTGACACCTTTCCCCCACAGCTCAGCAGATCCTCATGGGCTCTATTCTCTGTCTCTTTTACACATGTACGACCAATATAGTGACTTGAATTTTGCTGCTACGCAAGGCACAGCAGTGAAAGCAGAAAAGCCTTTGTCAGGTACAGGTGCTCCAGAAGAGAAAACATTTGGTGAAAGTCAAGATTTACACTTGAAAGATGCTTCAGGCCCCAAGGAGGACAGCAGCCTGGCATCCAGTGATCGGAGCAGTGTGGAGCGGGAAGTAGCAGAGCACCTAGCAAAGGGCTTCTGGAGTGACGTTTGCAGCACGGACTCTCCTTGCCAAATGCAGTTATCACCTGCTGTGGCCAAAGATGGCTCAGAACAGATCTACTCTCAGAAACGGTCTGAGTGTCCCTGGTTAGGTATCAGGATCAGCGAGAGCCCGGAACCAGGGCAGAGGACTTTTACAACGCTGAGTTCCGTCAACTGCCCTTTTATGAGTACTCTGAGTACCGAAGGGTGTTCAGGCAATGTGGAAATTGGAAACGACAGTTACGTTTCAGAACAGCAGGAACCTTGCCCGTATGCCTGTGTGATTAGCTTGGGCGATGACTCTGAGACAGACACAGAAGGCGACAGTGAATCCTGCTCAGCCAGAGAACAAGAATGCGAGGTGAGCAGGGTATATTCTTAATTCATTGTCTTAGCAACCGTTAATCAGGATTCACTGACTCAGCTCCCAGGGTACCACGGGATCTGAGCAGGCTCAGACAGGGAGAAGGAGCTCAGACACTGTTCATTACAGGACCATGTAAGAAATACCAGAGCAGTGAGGTGAAGTTTGAAGGACTTCTCAGTTCATATATTTCAAGTAGGTTTGTTTCTATCAGCCATGAGTAGATTCACACACTGGCTGTATAACTGTTTAAGTCAAATGTCATGTCCCAAGAGGAACAAGAGTAATGATTGCTCCATCATTACTTGACATCTCCTGGTAAAACGTATCATGTATTCAGCATTACTCATTGCCACACGGACCTCTGGACCTGGGATTAGTCACTGAGCAGTTGTTTGGCAGTGACTAATCGCAGGAATGTGGTTTGTAACACAGAGTTTTCTTGGACCTGTTTTTCATGGACCTTGCTTTTTTCTTTTTCTTTTTTAACTCCATCCTCTTTTCCTTTAGCCATCTTAACTTTCAGTTTAATGAATCTTAATGAGTTCCATGTAGCTAGTATGGTATTAATTAGACCAAACTTGATCAGTATACTCTGTATATAGAAGTTTGTATTTAGTAGCTGCTTTTTATAAAATATTAAAATACATCCCATATAAGGGCCTGTTCTCCTTTTAACCTGTTCCCACCAGCTTGAACCACTGGTGGTATGTGCATGGCCATCTCTTTGGGCAGCACTGGTAGTACAAATGGATCTAATCACTCTTACCAGGCTTTTTCCTAATAAAATTGATAAGCTGCTCGATGGACAGTCTTGTGGTTTAGCCCGTCTGGCAGCGAGATTTGTGAGTTAATTGTCCTGTTGTGAACTTGGTGAATAGTTAAAAATTGGATTTTGGTTTAGTTTTCTGAAGTTGAATTTTCTCTTTACAGTTAAAACTTGTACTTTTTACAATTTTAAAGTATCTTACATTTTTTTTCTTTCTTTGTACTTAATTTTTTATGATGATAATATGACAACTACCCTTGTAACAAAATTTTAAGTGTAAAAAAGAATATTAAGTGCAGGCAGGTGGTTAGAACTTAAATAAAATGAAACTTTATTCATTGAAAAGCAACTCCTTATTCTCCCCCTTCCAGCTCCATGTACCACCATTCCTTTCTGTTTCTAGGAATTTGACTATTTTTAGGAACTCCTATTTGTGGACCTCATTCTTGGTATCACGTGGGTTTTTTCTGTTTGCCTATTTCAGTTAGTGTGATGTACTCCAGGTTTACCTATACTGTAGTAAGATGCAAGACTTCCTTCTTTTGATAAGACTGAGGTGGCCTCTGTTGTGTTCGACACCATATTTTCTCTGTTTGTGCCTGGGTACTTGGTGTATTTTTGTATCTGGGCTGCTGTGAGTGGGCTGCAGTGGATGTTGGAAGGGCAGATGTCCCTCTGAGATACACATTCCAACTCTAGGCCTGGTAGTAGGCTTGCTAGATCGTCTGGTAGTTTTTCAGTTTTTGAGAAACTTTCAGACTGTTTTCTTTAGCGGTTGCGCTGTTTTTATGTGACCAGTGTACAAAGATCTAGTTTTTCCACATCTCACCCTTCAGCATTTTCTTTGGTTTTGTAGCTAGCATTTAGATGATATAAGTTTGAAAGTGGCTGTTTCTTTTTTCTCTTGAAGTGGATTGGTGATTTAATTTAAAAATAATAGGTAGATATGGGTTACATCTGTGTATTTATGTGACATAAATGAAGCATTTAAAATTATACTGTGAAAAAATGTTAAAAATAACATCACTTGGAGGTTTTGTATGAGTAATTTGTGTAGGCTTGAAAGGGAAGCTGATTAGGTTGCCAGACTAACTGACCAATATTTCGTTTGTGTTCTTGATAATTAAACTCGTATAATTTTCTTATTTAAAAAAGTTAATTTTTCCTTTTTTTAAAAATTAAGTAGGTTGAAAAGGACTCTAAAATATTAATAAGATTTAAAAAGATATTTTTTCTACATTGGCAAGTATAATGTGTTAAAATGAGGGCTATATGAAGCTATCATTTTGACAAAAAATACATTTTCCAAAGTGGTTTAGAAATTGCTAGCATAAGTGTACCAACATTAAGTGAGTGCTACATAGTAGTATTTAAAAAATAAAATGGATTTCATTTTGTTTGAGAAAAAACATATTAAAATACTTTAGAAAGAAACAAAGAACTCTGTAGGGTGTTAACATGCATACTAGAGTATTTTAAATTCTATCATTTCATTTTGCCAGTATGTCTGACTTGGTGAAAGATGCTAACTTCTTAGTTTATCTTTTGAATCCTCTCAGGCTAAACATTTACTATTAGTTTTTATTATAATTGTATAAAAACTAACGATAAGGACCATTTAAAAATCTATGATCTTTGATAAAAATGAGATATATTTCTTTATCTTTCCAGGTTGAAATATAATTTTAAAATAACAATTATTCATGTTTATTTCGCCTTCTAGGTAAAGCTGCCATTTAATGCACAACGAATAATTTCACTGTCTCGAAATGATTTTCAATCCTTGTTAAAAATGCACAAACTGACCCCTGAACAACTGGATTGTATCCATGATATTCGCAGAAGAAGTAAAAACAGAATTGCTGCACAGCGCTGTCGAAAGAGAAAACTTGACTGTATACAGAATCTCGAATCAGAAATTGAGAAGCTGGTAAGTACACAAGTTTCTCATTGCTATGTCAGTTCCTAGGTGTGAGTTAATGCTCAATTACATAGAATTTAAAAATGTAACAGTTACTGTTTTAAGAGAAACTACATGGCATTTTCAGAAAAAGTGAGAAAAATAGTGACAGTTTTTGACTTTTGACTTAAGCTATTTTAAAATTTATTTTAAAATTTTTATTAGTACATGTTTGCAATATATAATGATTACAGTCATTATAGGGAGTTGTTGCACAAACATAACACATCCTGGTTCTTTTAACTGTGGCTACATGTCTTAGAAATGATTTTTAAATTAAGCAGTATGGGGGTTGAGTAAAGATTAAAGAAATTAGAAGGCATTTTAATTTCTTTGTGGTAAGTCTGGTGTCTGCACAATGTTCTGTTTGAGTAGGCTAAATAAAATCACCTGAATTACCTGTTTGGATGACACCAGAAATAGACCAACCTGGCTGTGTCTTTCATTGAAGGGGAAAAATTCTGATAAGATGTAGAAATCTGAATAGAACATTTCAAGCTCAAATGAGATCCAAGGGGAGAATAGTGCTTGATTGTTGAATCTTTCTGTTCTAGCATCCATATGTAAATTAACTGAAAAATTTGCTTCCACTTTTCTTTTCCCTTTGTGATTGGTGGAAGGAAACATCATATGAAAGGGTAGCTGTGATGTACAGCCCAGCTAAGAGCAAAAAATATGTCAAGCAACAGAACAGCATAAAAGTAGTAAAACATTCTTTGACTATTCAGTTTTGTGAGCTTGTTAATTATCACTAAAAATTTAAAGGTATGAAGCATGAACATGAATGACATTAAACAGTACAATCGTGCTGTAATATACCTTTAGGGAACATTAACAATAAAATCTTACATTTTACATGTGCTTTAGGCAAAAAGATGAAGTGTATGAAGGGTAACTATGTAAAAAGATGAAGAAACCAGATGTTTTACAAATGTAGACATGAGCAATATTTTTTTTAAAAAAACAAAACCATTATGTTTTTTCTCTAGTACTAGGGATTGAACTCAGGGCCTTCACACTAAACTACATCCCATGTTCCACCCCTCTTATGTGTTAAGAGTTTGAAACAGAGTCAGTAGGTTGCCCAGGCTGGGCTCCTGCCTCAGCCTCCCAGGGTAGTATGATTATAGGCATGTACCACCAAACGCCACTCAATTATGAGATTTTTGAATAATTAAAGTTACTCCAAGCAGAGGGGAAATGTTTCATGATCAGCAATGCTTAGTGTTTTTGTACTGTGTTTATTTGCTATACCTTTAACCATTAGTATTCTTTCTTCCTACCTAACTTGGAATTAAATACCTGCCTATAGTGGGATATAGCATTTTAAACAGAAATGATAGAATCTTAGCTGTGTTCTACACAGAGATACTTTTCTACTGTTGGGTTATGTGGAGCTACTTGAAGTTGGTATAAAGTTGTGCTACTAGAGTTTTTAGTTTTGGTTAATAGTTCTCTGTCCTTTCCCTCAACTAGTTGTAGTTTATTGTTATCAGTAGAATTAATCATTTTCTTACTGTCCTTTAAATAAAAACACAAAACCAATCAAGAGTTGCTTTTCATAACTTTATTTTATACATTTTTACTAAGCAGGTATTCTTGCAAGGAACTTACCCATTAGATATTGTATTTCCTGGCTCAAAGGTCTCATTTGTATTTTGATATTTAGTTTCTGAATAACTGATAGTTTCAGCTATCTAGGATGGAAGGGGCCTTGCTGCTTTGTTTGGGTTTGTATCTGCTTCAGCAGAGAGGCACAGATACAGTGGTTAAAAGTATGGAATGCTGTTACAGATATTTAGTGCCTCTGAGTAAGCTATTTGATTTCTGTGTGCCTCACATTTCCCATCTGTCAATGAGATAATGTTACTTCCTGGTTTCCAGAGAAGGTGCTCATTAATGAAGCATAAATGAGTCAGTATTTCTAACTTATAACAGTGCCTGGCACATGGTAAGCACTCAGGAAATACTACATATTTCTTATTATGGCCACATTGCTGTTTACCAGTGTCCAGATTCTCCCAGGACGCTTCCTTTCCAGTTTGGTGTGGGGCTCACTTGTACACTACCCATCTCATCCTACTAGGGGCCCCTTTCTATGGTCAGTAGAATGTTGCTTACTTTACAACACAGAATAATAGGTTTTTCAGCAGTTTTTGTGAACTACAAAAAGAGTGGCCAATACCCTTTCATCTGTTGTATTCATTTGGACTCTTTGGCTTCAAGAAACAGCAACTGTCTACGAATGAATGAAAAGCTCTGTCCTAGGGAGGTACCTGTGTTTCACTCAGAAGCTGGGGTTGGAGCCAGGCCTTAGTGGCATGCAGGAGACGGAGGAGCCCTCAGGGAGCTCGGACCCCTGCTCCCCCTGGGGCCTGTGGGGAGTGGACGGTGACCGGTGACCGCAGGGCTCCGGAATGCTTTCACTTGCCTGCAGGGACCAGTGCGTACAGAGACTGCACGCTGAGTCACCTCTGAATTCCCAAGGAGAAGAGCAGCTAATTGGCATAATTAGGCTCAGGTATTCACTTCTCTGGTTAAAGAGTACAGGTGGAAGAGCGGGCGAGTCAGGAGCCTTCCCCGGGCTCAGGGCTCAGTGCGGTCTTGGCCTCTGCAGCAGCCCCGGGAGGTCACCTTGTAGTTTGTGTGTCACAGTGAGTTTTTCCTGCTTTGGCTTCCTCAGACTCCTCTGTCCTCATACAGCTAGCTCTCAGTTGTAGTTATTTACACAGGCAAACTCAACTGCAGAGTGCAAAGAGCAAACTACAGGTTTCTGTCCTGCTGCAGTATCTTTCTCGGACAGAAACAAGTGCAAAGTGTGCCACTGACCAGCCAGAAAAGCCAGGAGTAAGATAATTTGGTGCTTTAAATACAGTGGCGTGTTGCGTAATGCTGTTTCTTGTCAGTGACAGGCCACATAGCTGGCAGTGGCCCCAGAGATAAGGAAGCTGAAAAATTCCTGATGCCTATTGAGTGCATAGCTGAAAAGATAGCAAGAAAAAGAAACTAGAGAAGAATAGAAAGAGGCCGGTAAAACCACAGTGAAGGGTAGGACAGAAACTCTTCAGACCTCAGTGAGCCCTTTTCCCTGCTCAGAAAGTTTTTCATTAATAGAGGGCAATGCCCGTAATGCATTATCTGTTTATAAGCAAATCCAGGAAAAAAGAAGAGTCACAAGCGAAGTAAACCACCGCAGACCCATACCGTAATATGAGCCTGAGCAGGCCCTGCTGGAAGGATCAGGAGAGGCACTGCCGTAGGAGGCACCACGTGTGCTGTTTGTCCTGAAGCCCTTCCGGTGGTGCGTGATGCGGAGATGGAAGACCCGCTACTGATGATCCCGACCCTGTGTAGGCTTATGTAATGGTGTGTTAGTTTTTAACAAAAAAGTTTAAGAAGTTAAAAACAATTCTGTGGAGAATACTTGGCAAATAGGAATGTAAAGCGCCAGGTATGATGGTAGCACATACCTGTAATACCAACACTCTGGGAGGCTGAGGCGAGAGGATCACAATGTCTAACCCAGCCTGGGTTTCTTAGCAACTTAGTGAGATCCTGTCCCAAAACAAAAAATAAAGCAGTTGGGAATGCACTGTAGTGGCCCTGAAGCCCTGAGTTTAATCCCCCCCAAAAGTTCTCTTAGTTAAACTTTAACATATAAATATAGTAAATTCACTGTGTTACCTTGGTCTGATAATATTTAAGCAGAAGACCTAGTATTTAGTAAGGTGTGGTCTTTTGGCTATTGGCTCTTTTCCTAGAGAGAAATCTTACAACTTTTTATAGTTGGTCCTGAGAAAAATAGCATATAAAACTGTGGACAGATTAACACATGAAATGTTTATTTTCAGTACTACAAATTAATCATTTTACAGTATTTACCAGATGAGTCAGTAATCTCAGCTTTAAAGGACATTTTCATATTCCCCGTGTATTAAGAAAGTCAAAGGGAGATGTTAGTTTGTATTTAGTGAAAAAGTTATGTTTCTAAAATTTTTTTTTCAGTTTGTACAAGGTTTGAAGAAAGAGGTGTATTGATACTGACTTGAACATTTATTTTGAATTTAATATGTTAGGAGTGGAGCATTAATTTAGCGTCATTTTACTATAAAGACTGAATATTTGTAATATATAAAATAACATAACTTTTTAAACCTAATAAATATAAAGTCTTCGAGCAAAGTTGAGTCACTCAACTTCTAATAATGTGTTTGTCTTATAAAGCACTTGCCTATATAGGATTCTAAGGTAGAAATTCTTTTCTGGGGGCCCAGATGTTAGAACATAATACGTACTTCCAATGAGCGTGTTGCCCTCAAGCAAAGATAACCCGGAGATAAAGAGAAACTTAATTTTTATTTAGTTACCAAAACATTTCTCTTAGTGCCAAATATTATTGATTGACAACAATGTCATAAGTGATTGGAAATCAGAATATTCACAAAGCACCTGAGCTCAGGATTGAGGTGTTCAGATCATTTTGTTTTTCTGACTTTTTCCATTTTGATGGGACAGGCATAAAACAGCTTCATCTGTTTTTAATGTTTTACAGTTTGTGGTAGAAATTACATTTTAATTAAAAATAAACTTGCCTGTCCATACCAGTCACATTCTACTGGCTGCTCTACCAAAACATACCCCAGTGGGCTCTCTGAAACCTGCCCTTTGTCATTCTGTGATGTCCCTGAGTGGTGACACCATTTGAAATAAGATCTGTGCACCATTTACTTCTGGTGCCCCTGAAAGAGATGTCTTCTTTAGTCCCGTCCCAGACAGGAGGAGGATCTGGGGACCTTCCTTTTCTAGCAGTTTCCCAGGTAAAGGTTAAGTATGTTAACCTTTACACTCAAGTGTGGAAGCCAGACAGAGCCTTTGGAGTCAGACTGCTGAAAAGCCTGGCTGGACGAGGAAATTGTTCAGCCTCCAGTACCTGCATCCCGTCAGCAGAAATACGGGATAAGAATCATGTCTGTCCCAAGGGAGATGCAAGGATCAAATGAGATAATCTTGGAAAGCTTTTTGGAGCATGTATTCAAGGCTCAAAAATATATTAGCAGTATTTTAAATTAAAACAATCCTGTATTCTTTCTGTAAGTATCTGCCGTTCACTGTATGTTCAGTCTGTTAAATACCAGGAAATCAGTCAGTCCTCGTGGGAACAGTCCTCACTCACACCACCGAGCACCACCTGGTCAGTCTTGATTTCTCACGCTTTGTCTCATGGTAGTCTTTGTTCTGCTGTCTTGCTGTCTTGCTGTCTTTTCTCTCTTGCTCTCATTTTCTGAATCCTTTGGAAATAGTATATGATGACAACTCACTCCTAAATGCTTACAATGTATCTTCTAAACTAGACATTCTTACCTAAGCCTGCTGTCTGTATTGAGAAACTCAGTCCTCAACACTTACTTGGTCCTTCCTCAGAGTACCTGGATTTTACCCACAAGATAGCTTTTATATAGTTGCTTTTTAAAAATGAGACAGATCTACTAAAATGATGTTTCGTTAAACCTCACACATCTTTCCATTTTAAAAAAAATGGTATATTTTTCAGTCTCAGTCTGATTATTTTTCATACACTATCACTATTAATAGTCTTTTAGTTGTTTCCCATGGCTTTAATGCGTTCCTCCATCCTTTTATCACATACAGGCTCCAAATGTTTGTGTTGACAGATGGAGAGTAAACATTTACCAGTGTTCTGTCCTTTGTATTGCATCATGTGAGGAGTCACAGTGTCAGCTAGGTGGGAACTGCCAGGTTTCTTCAGCTTCCAGGTTACATCTTTGTGTCTCATTCGTGAGCTAGGAGAGAAAACCAGAGCAAGAAGTGTTTTGTAGGCCCTTTGAATCCCCAGTATTCTCATGCTTTGGTTTTAGTTGTACGTTGATAGCCTTTACAGTGGAGCTTACGAAGTGGTGATTTTTCTGATTCCTTCATTTATATTTATTAATTGACATTCTTCTTTAAATAGACCTTTCCCTTGTATTTTTCCCTTTCTCCTGCTACCCTGTAGTATCACCGTGGTCTCATAGATGGACATTTTTCTAATTCATTTTGTGAAAATTAATGGTAATGATTAGCTTTTCTGATGGCGATGATTTTTCTTTCCAAGTTTGGCTGAGGAAAGGCCGATAAGCCATTCATTACCTGTCCTTCCAGCGTGACCCCATTAATGTTCGCCACCTGTCATGGATCCTCTTTACCTCTCTCAGCCCTAGATTAGGAATCACTTGTGTCTCCAAAATGCCCTAATTTTTTTGTTTGTTTGAATCAAGCTCTGGATTTTGGAACGCATAGCTGCTTCTGGAGTGTTGCACCTTATGGGCCTGGTGGTTGACAGAGATAGGAAATACATGCACCCATGTGAGTGTTTTTGAATATATATATGCACACGCTCATGCACACATATGTATAGCATTAATCAATGAAAGTAAAAAGTACCTTGAGACTCATGCGTTCATAGAAGTATTTCCAGTCCAAATTTAACAGTATAGAGCTTTTGTTTGCTTTCCAAAAATACATATTTGTATATTATAAGTATATATTTGTAGTTTATCTTGTAATTTATGGGGACAGTCTTGGCTCTCGTTGTATTAGTATATTGATTTTTTTCCTAAATATGTATTTATTTATTAGTGAAAATTTTCATCCATTTAGGTCTTTTCTAGAAACAAGCTGATACTGTATGTGTATTGTGTCCTTACTACCTTTTCTGCCCCACGGAAGTATTTTATGTATACTGTCTGCCTTATGCTTCTCACCTCAGAAGTGATTTCTAGAGAACATTTTTCTAGTTGGAGAGACAGTGGTTCCTTGTGCAACTCGGATGCCCACTTACAGCTGGCCTAGAGCGAGTGGACCTCTGGGATGCTGTGGTGAATTACTTTGTATTCCTTCTTCACCTTTAGGGAGATTGATGTCTAGAACAGATTCCTAGAAGTGAGCCAGTTGGATGGAGAGCAGATAGATGGGTGCCACTGTTAGCAGTTAGCAGAGGCCTCTGCTTAGAGGAGGCACCGGTTTGCCTGCCCTCCAGCAGTGTGTGTTGGTCTCCTCGACAGTCTCAAAGAGCTTCTTGTCAGTTTTTGTTATGTTTTTTTTTCAGTCTGACAGAATTGGGATCTCATAGCAACTTTTATTTTTCCTATTTTATGAATAGAATTGAACACTTTTGTTCATGTTTTCAAGGGCTATTTATAGATTTTTCTGAACTGTTTGGAGGTTTTTATGTCATAAGAAATCATTAGCAGTCAGTACTTTCTATCCTAAAACAGTCACTCTACCTGACTCTTGTGGTACCAAATTCTTACGGTCCTTTTCTTAACTGGATGAGCTGTATTCATAATTGCTTTTAAGTACTTATATATGAATATTGTACACTAGATGTTCAAAATAGGGATTTAAAGTTGCTTTGTTGGTATAAAAAGCAAAATGGCGCCAGTTTTAGTCATTGTTAGATAAATTTTATTCATTTTTTAAGAATCTATGACTAAAGGTGAAGTACTTCAAACCTAAAAGTTACACTGTTGCTTTAATTAGAATAGTGAAATACAGTGCATTCTAGAAATAGAAAGCAGGACATCCGGGGTATGTCTGGGAAGTAACATTGGTGATGATGTCATGAGATACTACTTTGGATGACTTTTTCCATGTCACTATCAGTGACTAATCTGACTACTATCATAGTAAATTTGTGTTTTAAAATTCAGTGAAATTAGACATGTAGGAGTCAGTGTGAAATACAGAGGAGTAGATGGGAGCATTTAATTTACAGAAATAATCACGGTAGAATTTCAGGGTTACCTTCACTGTAACTGAAAAAGCAAACCATCTTGTACAGTACATGCTAATGAATGATGTCATCCCTTTAGCGGAATAGGAGGTGTGAGAGTATTTAAAGATCATATGGATATTTACATAAAAATGCAGAAGTCACGAAACACTGGATGTGTTATCATCATACATCTCTAGGTTAAGTAGTGGTTCTGGTGTGTGGGAAAATCTTAAATAGTCATTGTTTTGTTCAACCATATTTAATTTAAAAGACAATCTAACAGGAAATTTTGCCTATGCATATTTAGAATAAATTCATCCCAACTTTGATAGGGGAATCCATGACTATATAATGCTGTTTCTGCAGAAAGGTATCTTTCACTTTCTTCTGGGAGTTTTGTTTCTTGCCACCTTCATTTGAATTAGCTTCTAGGAGGCCATAAAAAGAAAGGGTACAGTTTGCGGTAAACACATTTCCTCCTCAGGAGGAGCTGCAGTGGGAATGCTGGCGTGCTCTTTGCACCTGAGATTTGTTTTATCTGAAGAATAACAAATTCTACATAAGAACAAATGTACTGGGTAAACATTGATCCTGGTTTCTTTCTTTTATTGACTCATACCCATTTCTCTTTTGAAGCAAAACAGTTGTACAGATACTAGAACAAATTGGAGAATGCTTCACATGTAAAAATTTAGTTCCCTTGTGTTCATTGTATACCTTTTGACAGTGTAAGCCTTAAGATGTTTCTTAAAAACTGCCAGTAATTGGATTGTCACATAATTTTATAGAATTATTTTTGTGTAAAACTAACAGTTACTTTTGCATAAAGCAAAGTTCTTATTATCCTGTTAGTTACTTTTCTGCCAGAACGATGAAAGGATAGAAGTTATAGCTTAGTACTAGGAAATAACCCATTTAAATCTTAACTGGCACTTTCAGCTCTAGAGTCTGCCTATGAGCAGAAAGCAAGCAAAATATGACCTCTGATTTTCCAAGACAGTAATAATAAATATCACAAGAGAAGCCCTTGACCTTCTGTCAACATTTATTTACTCTTACCTTATAAATAGCTTGTTTATTAGGGTTCCTAGCTCATAATAGATGTGAAGCAATAAAATGGTGGGATAGGAAGGATGAGGGTAAAAAGCCACATAGTCAGCAGTCATAAGTGGTAACAAATGAAGGAACCAGAAGAGTTTTTGAAACAAGTCTGTGGTAGTTGTTCTTGTACAGGTGAGAACTTAGCAGTGGCCATCCGTCTCGGGACACGTTAAACTCTTAGTCCTAGCTATATGGAGGGCTCAGTATTACTTACATCAGCAGTGATTTATGGATTAGACAGCTGAGGCTGCGTATTTGAAAACATTCAGCGTAGCATCAGGCACAAGAAAGCAGTTATTACCATGTGCACTGTACTTAAGCCTGTTTCCTTGCAGTGCATCTAAAACCTCAAGTTCACACTTCTTTATCTTCAGTCCGCAAATCCAAAAATCTCTGAAAACTCTGCAAGTTTGGCACAAACTCTTGACCAGAAAAGCCAAGTGATGAGATTACATACCTTTTTCCTCCTCTGTGTATTACTTGGTATCTTAGTGTTTCGTTGAAAAACGTGAAGATGAGTAATAGTGCCGTGCTGCCCATATTTGCAGGAGGAAGTGTTTCCATATTACGTTTCTAAAATCTGAAAATTCTGAATTGTAACATCTGTCTGACTCTCAAGAGTTTTGAATGGATTATGGACCTTTGTTATTTAACATATATTTGAATGAAGGGAAGAATTCCTGTGGTGTTATTTAGTGAGAAGGCTCTGTGTTCAATCCTTTTAGGGATATTGCTCGAGCTAATAACGAACCCTTGTCTCTCTCCCCTTTGCAGCAAAATGAAAAGGAGAATTTGCTGAAGGAAAGAGACCACATTCTGTCCACGCTGGGTGAGACTAAGCAGAACCTGACCGGCCTGTGCCAGCAGGTCTGTGAAGAGGCGGCCCTGAGTCAGGAGCAGATACAGATCCTGGCCAAGTACTCAGCCGCTGACTGCCCGCTTTCCTTTCTAATCTCTGAGAAAGGCAAAAGTGCTTCTGACGGCGAGCTCCTGTTGCGGTCCATCTTTAGTTTATCGGATTGGCCCCCGGTCACGCTGCCCCCAGGCGGGAGAGGAGGCAGCAGTGAGCCCGGCTGCGCTGGGGGGCCTGAGGCTTCCGCGGCCTCGGCTTCCAGGGCCTCGGAACCACCGGGACCCGCGGAGCAGTGTCGCCAGAGTGGAGGGATCTCTGATTTCTGTCAGCAGATGACTGATAAATGTACTACTGACGAGTAAAGCTGCCCTCCCCTCCTTCAGCCCCTCGGGTTTCCTACTGAAGTCCTGGCATTGTCTTGAAACCCAGTACAGTCATCTCTCGCTCTAACATCTTGCTCCCCTTCATAGCTTTTCATTCAGGGGATCTCTCCCAAGTCAGTCCCCGATATCCACGAAAGACACGAATGATTTGCCCCTGGGTTTTGAAATTCCACACGTGAAAATGCAGTAAGCCCTTAAAACATGTTTCCAAAAAAAGCAAAACCCTTAATAGTAGCTTCTGAATATTCAAAATAACAATGAAAACTGCAGCATGTCAAACCCAGTCTACCAGCTTGAAGCATCTGCAGGTGTTTCCTATTATGGAAGTGGCCTGCAGAAGCCTAATAAGCAGACTTTTGGCGGTGTACTGGATTAAAAAGCAGCGCTAATAGAGATCTGGTCTATTCAGAAATAGGGTGTCAGCAGTGGGAGGGAGAGCTGCGGTGTGAGAAGAAACCATCTTACCTGAATCCTAGACCAGGGGTGGGTCGGACTTCGCGGTGCTTCCTCAGCTGCACTGGGAGGACTTAGTGAACAAGCAGGTGGCTGCCTGAGGTGGAGGCGTTTGTCCTCAGTGTTGACTAGAATTTCTGGCTGCATAAACAGCAGAAAAATATCATCTCCCCCCCCACCGCCCCGTCAGTCTCTTGGGCCCAGCATAACCTTTCTGTTTCCTTGCGTTCTTGTCTGTCTCTTGGAAGAAGTCATCGGACTCGCGATGCAGTGTTGCGTCAGTGACCTGGCAGCATTGTCATTGGCGGTCAGCAAAGAGGGCTCTTTACTTTTGTGCCATGTGTCACCAATGCCAGAAAAGCAGACATTAATGGCAAAGAAAATTGCCCGCATTTACCAGGAGCACTGTTCATTTTTTAATCCTGTCTTTAAAGTCTTGTGGTATACTTGTGAACACCATTATTACAGAAAAAATGTGTCTACTATGACTATAGTTTTGTGAGAAAAGGTGAAACTTGATTTGTACCATTTGGGAACTAGATTTTAATTCTTTCTTTTACATATTTAGTGTGGTATAATGGCACATAAATCTTTTTAACTTGGGCATTTAAAAATCATTCTTTGTATTTATTTGATCCTGTTATCAAATGTATAGTTTAAACACCTGCCCCAATAATTTTGTAATGATTCTTAACCAATCTGGAATTACAGACTTGAGATTCAGCTGAAAGCTATAGACTTATACAGTTAAACAAAACAAAAATTACATACAGGTTCAGCATCCCTAATCAGGAAGTCTGAAATTCTTCAAAATCTGAAACTTTTGAGCTCTGATGTGATGCTCCAAGTAGAAAATTCCACACCTGACCTCATGTGACAAGTTAAAACACATACGCAAACTACTCTTTAAAGTTACTTTAGGCTGTATGTGTAGAAACCTAGATAAATTTCATGTTTAGGCTTGGGATCCATCCTCATGATATCTCATTATACATATAGAAAATATTCAAAAACCTGAGAAATCTGAAATCTGAAACTGCTAGTCTCAAGCGTTTCAAACACTTAACCTGTGTTTGTAGAAACAAGTAGCACCTAGTTTTTGAGGGTACAGAGGGGTAGATACAGTATTGGGAATGGAAAGTACTTAACTTCATTGAGTCAGTCTGGAGAGGTCCTCCTAGACTGCTGCTGGGTCTAGAAGCTGTGTAACTGCTGGGGGCGGGGCGTAGCTCAGCAGCAAAGGCGCCTGCTGGCAAGCACAAGGTCTTGGGTTTGACCCCGTACCCAAAAGAAAAAAAAAGAAAAGCTGAGTGACTGAAGGGGGGAAAGACCCACCCAGTGTGTACAAATGAGTCAGAAACAAATAGACCTTTGCCTTGAGAGGGGACCAGTTTCAATGTTCCAGAGTGATTAGTCAAACTTTACTCTTTTTTTCATCAGGGTGTGGGGTAGGGTGGGAGTGGATATTGCTAATATGTTTTCAGTGTTTATATGTTATCTCTGTTAATTGACTTCATCAGGAGGGAGAATTGGTATTATTTTCTAGAGGCTTCTGGAAGTACTTTTGGTTTGTCAGGGAGAATGATCATTCTGTGAGAATGCTTCCCATACTACAGAATAATTATGTGTACCTGTATATCTCCCCATGTGGCTGTTTCCTTGATACTTGTAATTTTAAATTTCTGCTTCACAGTATAAAGTAATATAAAGACTCTTCTGGTTTACAAAGTGTAAAAATCTTATTCAAGCCAATGAAATCCTTGATTTCCTACCTCAGTGTACACTCAACTGTCAGTCAGTCATCAGTATGTGTATGTGCAAATGTCAAGTAATTGTTTTTGCTTTAATTGAAACTGTAAATATTTGCTTTTAAAAGTTACTATTTTATGCTAAAGCCAGTTGTTTCCACAGTTCAACTATAACTTTTAAAGCACCTATTTTATATTTCTCTTTACCTATAAACAGTTTAGCATTAAGAGTTATTTTAATGGTATGTGATAATTGGCCACATGTAATATTTCTTAAATTTTAGCATTACTTTTAATAGCCACCATATAATACAAATATAACTACACTACCTCATACCTGTGTGATTTTCAAGTTGTAATATAGGTAGACAAAAAAGATTTTATCTTTTGTCTTTTGGCCATAAGGTGTCGAAGTTTTCTATATATTGCATAGCATTAGACATTTATGCCTATTTTAACATTAACTTCTAAAGAAGTTTTTTCTAAGACAATTTGTTTCAAGGCAGTATTTTTTTTTGAGACTGCCAAAAACAAATGATAGGATTATGTTTATACAGCGTATGCCTTTTCCTTCTTGCAGAATTTGGAATTGTTGTTTTCAGTTTGTGTGTTGCATATGTACATGATCATTGTTCCTTGTTTATGAACTGGCCAAGTGCTTGATCAAGATTTTTAAAAAGATGTTATGTAAAATAACATTACCATAAAATTTGGTCCTTATTTGACTCCTACAGCGATAGCAATTTGTTAAATTGTTATATTTAAAACAAATGTGAATATAATATTTGGTTCTCCATCTGTAAGATTTAATAATTTACTGTCGCTTAATGCTTAACCTGATCTAAATGAGGAATTAAATATAGTTGATACAGTAGGTGATACAGATTACTTGTGGACACTCAGCCACATTCACAACTTGGAAAATAAAGACAAGGCAAATGTTATCATGAATTCTCAGGTGAACTTTTTCAGTTATGAAACATCTATTTTGAATTTGTAAATATTTTAAATGTTTTATTAAGGCATGTAATAAACTATTCTTTGAAACCTGTTGGGTAGAATGAAAATTTAAAGCCATAATGGTAAAAGATGGCATACTGATTGTAAAAATAAATAATAGCATTATTGATTTTTTGTATCTTTCATAATATTTTCTAACAATACAATAAAACCACTAAACCTGTATATCCATGTCTTATTAAAACCATGTTTCATTAAAAGTATACTTTTATGGTATTTAATTTACATGTTTTTAATGTGCTTATCTAAATGTAGCAGAATAAATATTAGATGTTGATAAATTAATAAAATCCTCTAAAATTGTTCCTAACTGAATAGAGTTGTACATCCCATTTCCATGTACTCATCTCATATGAATTTGTTAGTGTTGGTATTTTCATCAGAAATCATGACAGAAGAAAATACTTGATTAGAAAATACTATGCCTGAAGAAAAATAAGCTCAGTACTCAGGTGTTTTAGGAAGTACAGGTTTTCAATCTGGCTAATTTAGTTCATTTTGGTTTGTGGATTAGGAGCTTTTCAAGGTATCTCTGTCAACCATTGGCTTTTTGGTTTTATAGTTTGGAGACAAGTTCTTACTGTGTACTTCAGGCTGGCCTTAAACTCACTACGTAACCCAGGCTGGCCTTGAACTTGTGAAACTGCTCCTGCTTCAGCCTCCTGAGTGCTGGGATTATGGGAGTGCACTACCATGCCCAGAAGTCATTGAGTGTCAAAGCCTTACCTGCTTAGCCGTTACGTTACATTCAGTTTCTAACATGACCCATGTAACCAAGTTTTGAGCAGCTGCTCAGGGTTCCTAAGCCTGCAGGCATGGCCTCTGGTCTGCTAATGGTGATTCCCAACTGGGGAGATTTTGCAAAAATCATGAACATCATGAACAGAAACCAGGGATGTTGCCCAACATCCTGCAACACTGGCAGCATTCATACCAGTCATCCATTCGAGGTGACCCTCGCTGACACTGAGAAACTCAGACTGGCCTAAGGATGGAATCAGGATGACACGTAAGAGTGTGGAAGACACACGGGTGAGGTGCTGTGGTTGCTGCAAGAACTTAAGGGAGTTAGCAGTGTGAAACATGGAATTTCATCAAGACTTCCGTGTAGGTGGACAAGGATGACTCCAAGGGGAGGAGACTTCAGGGCAGGGACACTAGACCCTGGGCTGGAGGTGGTCATGTCACAGGGAGGGAGGAGGAGCCTGGCCTCAGAGGCTCTTGGAGGGCAGCAGTCTCTGTCCTTTACCAGTGTGTCCCAGCAATGTGTATTGCCTTACACCTCCAACTTAATTAGTGAGGGTCTGAGGTCAGAGTGTCAGCTCTTTAAACAAATGTTAAGCACTCTGTGTTGAAGGATTTTTCTTTTCCTTTCCTTTCTTCTTTCTTTCTTTCTTTCTTTCTTTCTTTCTTTCTTTCTTTCTTTCTTTCTTTCTTTCTTTCTTTCTTTCTTTCTTTCTTCCTCTTCCTTCCTTTTTTTGTGCAGTGCTGGAATCGAATCCAGAGCCTTCCTACTAAGCTTCCCACTTTAGCTTCATCCCCAAACCCTTTTAAAAATTTTAAATTTTGAGACTAAACGTTTCCCAGCCCAACTCAAACTTGTGATTCTCCTGCCTCGGTGGTGACCTAGCATGCTTTTGTTGAGGGTGGCTAAAAAGCTGGAGGCCAGGGAGGAGCAGGACAAACATGCTTTTTATAGGAGGGTAAATCCCAGAGTAGGGTATGCAGGACCGTGTAGGCTTACTCATGATGCGGAGGGCAGACGGGATCCCGGAGATCTGGACTGGAGATGTGTTCCTCTTTCCCCTTCCAGGGTTACGTTTTCTGAAGCATTAACCTTGACCATTGCCTGCTGCTCACCCAGGATTCCTCTAGTAGGTGATCACCTACTAGAGGAGAGCCACACCTCAGGAGGCAGACTGTCACTACTTTTATGAGGCTGCTTTCCAGTATCAGCCTTGGAAGTACCAGTGGAAGGTGGATAATCAGACTCCCAGAAGGCTTTGAAGTGGATCCAACAATCAACTTGAGAAAATGCAAAGCCTACTCTGTAGGAAAAAGTAAAAATTATGTTTCCCATTCCCCCAGATCCCTCCTGCCATTAGAGCACGCTCACAGGTTCTACACTGAGATTAAATCCCAGCATAGGAGGATGCCCCTAAGAAAGTGCATGAAAGGTTGTCCAATAATAATGGCACCCCAGATTTGAAGAGAAATACCCTTCAATTTTTAGGGGGAAGAAGACTTCAAAGGTTAAATCCCTTGGGAAGCTCAAATCCAAAGACATTGAAGGAGGCAACTGCTTCAAATTCTCTTGTCTGCAGGAGTTTTAAGTTGAAAAACTTCAAGAAAAAAAGTATCTAAAAATTCTCCTGCCTGTTGTGTCGTCCAATCAGCCTTAGCCAGAGGAATTCTTGATGCCTGTTGGAGTTGAGCTTTCAGGAGTTGTAAGTATGGTTGTCTTGAAGGGGCTGTATCCTGTAGGGTCTCATAAAAAGCTAAGTTCAAGGCCAACTCTCTGGTCCATTCACCTTTCAGAGCATGAAGAATTGTCACACTTTGGCCCCACAACCACACTTGTTTCAAAATAAGCCAATCTTCAATCATTAAATCAGCTCTCTCAGACAATGGTTTCATGAATTAAGTACTTAGTGCTTTCCAAGACCAAAGGACACACTTAGTGACATCAGAAAAAAAGGAACATGACAATTCTAGTGTCAGCTTTTGAGAGGTGCTGCTGGTCTGCAGCTCACAACCTGTGACCTTAATCTGTATTGGGATGACTGAGGGCTTAATTTTGGCTTTATGCATTGCTCCTTTCTGGGGGAAAGACCACTGTTGTGGTTTATTATCTGTATGCTCCCCCAGTGACTCTTGGAAGGTGACTGCATTGTGGGGGCGTCACAGCCGATGTGCTGTTAGGAGAGGAGGTAGAGCTGATTGGAAGAAGCAGGTCACTGGAGTTGTCCCTTGGGAGGATCTATCTCCCTCCCTTTTCTCTTTGCCTTCTGGACACCATGATGTGAGCAGTTTTCCTCCACCAGAACTTTCTGCCATGCATGGTGGCTGAACATGCAAGGACTGAAACTTCTAAAACATGAGTCAAAATAAACCTCTTCTAAATTGTAGGTGTCAGGTATAGGGAAGTGTCTTAAGGGCCGGGGATTTAGCTCAGTGGCTTAAGCGCCTGCCTGGCAAGCGTGAGGTCATGAGTTTGATCCCCGGTACCAAAAAAAAAAAAAAAGAAGCAGGGAAGTGTCTTAGTTACTTTTTACTCATTGCTAAGACAAAATACCTGATGCCCAAAGTTGGGAAAGGAAAGGTTTATTTCTTACAGTTTTTGGAGGTTTCAGTCCATACTCAGTTGACTCCAAGGCAGGTTGGCATGGCGGGGCCGCAGTTCATGGCGGCTGCAAACAGCAAGTAGAAACCGGCAAGAGAGAGAGACATGCCTTCTTCCTGCCATTACATCACATCCTGGCTCCACCCCTAGGCTGGTGTAGCATTCACACCCCCAATCCAAGCACTAGACAATGAACCAATCACAAATGCATAATGGCATGAGGCTTGGGGGCCACTGACATAAACCATGACAGGAAGTGATTAAGGTAACCTCCATTGCTTGATGTCATCATTTGGATTTCCCCTTCCAGCGACATATCTCTTCACACTTCTTCGGAGCCTCAGGCCGATGTTCCCACGCAGACATCGTCAGGCCTATGGCACAGTGGATGTGTAGGCTTAAGAATGTTGGCCTCTTGGGATGGTTTCTGGCATCTCCTCTGCTCCTTCTCTGTTCCTGAGTACAGAAGGGAATTTGAGAAGTCAAATATGATACGGCTCATTGATCTTTAACCACCCATGGAAAGCTAGACTCTTACGAACACTCTGAAACCTAGGTATCTTGAAAACAGTTGACAGGCAGCACATATTATTCTTCCCAGTTGCACATCATTGTCCCATTAGTCCCCATTTTTTTGTGGAAACTGCAGCAGAATGTCTCATGTTCTGTCATTACTGAGGGGGGCCTACTGCGATATGGCTCCCTGTTCCTGGGAGGCTGCTGCGTTGCTGGTATTGGTGAGCTTACGCAGCACCTGCTTCCCACAGGTTGATCCATGCGACCTTACACCAACTCCATTTATACCTCTTGCAGTCCATGAGGATAGGGAAGAGGGGGGAATTTCTGATTCCTGGACTTACAGAGCATGTATAGTTGATGCCAGAAAAAAGGCAAAAATTAGCAGGCACTGTGATCTTTAGGCATACCAGGCGCTGCATTCTGGGAACATAGCTTTCCTGTGTAACTGCTTTACTGGCTGAGGAGTAGCTTGCTTTCAAACTAGGTGGCACATGTACTGTGGTAATCTTGCATGTGTCTCATCAGTAACTCTGAGTCACTCGATTGGCATCCATCCAATAAAATGGAGTTCCTTAAAGAATCACACATTCCAGTGAGAGGCAGCCCACATCTCTGGGAAGATCCTTGTGTTTTTTGTTTGGATGTGTTAAGGTTTAGATCTAAAATGTCCCTCCCAAAAGTCTCATGTGTTTAGAGGTGAGGCTTTTGGACAGTTAGTGGGTCTTGGAGTCAGTATACTCATCAGTGAGTTAATTCATTGATTTGTCATTGATTTGTTAATAACTACAGGTGCTACTAAAAAGCAAGGCCTGGTTTGAAGAGGTGGGTCACTAGGACTTGATCTGGAAATGTGTCCTGTCTCCATGTAATCTCTCCTGTCTCTGTTTCCTGGCTGCTATGGGTTCAATAGTAGTTTTTCTCCTCCAGGTTCTTTCACCATGTCATTTCTGCCTTAGATCCAGCTGACTGATCCCTCTGAAATCATGAGCCAAAATTACCTTCTCCGTCTTTAAGTTGTGGGAATTGGGTATTTTGTCTCAGCAATAAAACAGTGACTATTATTGATGCTGTGTTGGTCCTTTCTAAGGCCTGAGGAGGGCAGTTCAAAGTCCACAGAAAATCACACTGAGCATAAAGTGTCATGCCACTGTAACTCTCCAGTTTAAAAATGCTCACAGGCTAGCCTAAAACATTTTTAAAAAACCAACTTCACTACTGTAAACACCCACCAGGTCTACCAGGAGCCTCCATGGCATACAGTGGCTCACGTGATCCCCAAATTTTATATTTATTACTTCCCAAATTGTATTCTTTTTTCAATGACTCTAAAAAATGGACACTTTTTGGGTTTTCAAAGGAGACATTTCTATTCCTTTTTCAGTTATGGACAACTAGAAAAATAAAATAAAACAGTGATACAAGCCTAAATAAATGTTTTATTGTTGATGAGGACCAGTTTACAGTGAGAGCTTAGCAAATTCCAAATTTAAATTTATTCCATCAATTTGTTTCTCATTGCTAGGGACAAGTAACTTTCTCACTTCTGTTTTTTTTTTTTTTTTCTTTTTTTGTCTTTTCTAAGACAGCATCTCACTACACATTTCAGGCTGACTTGAGCTCACTTGGTAGTCCAGGCTGGTCTTGAACTCACAAAATGAGCCTGCCCCAGCCTCCCAAATGCTGGGATTACAGGTGTGCGCCACAATGCCCGGCTTTCTTCACCTCTGGTTTTTATGAAGAGCTGTTTTTCTAAGTAGCCCAGCATTGCTTTTACTGCCTCAATTCTTGGTGGTGTAGGATTGTGAAGGAACAGAGAGAAACTGGTTACAGGAACACCAAGACACAGAATGACTATTCTGGGTGGAAAAATACCAGTTTTTTCCTCCCCAAATTTATCAGTCAGACAGGGAACTCTAATTCTCAAGAGATGAAGCAAGCAAAAAGTTTAAGGGGAAATCTTCTCCAAAGCATAAGGGAAAATGTAAAGTGCAATTATATGGAGGCACCAAGTCTGGAGGCTTGGAGAAGCTCAAAAGAAAGGGAAGAGCAGAATATTCCCACAGAGGAGCAAGTCCCAGTGATGTGCACGAATCTGCAG
>PVJX010019457.1:0-34830 GCA_004027295.1 Dolichotis patagonum | reverse complement strand
ATTAGTAAACAAAACCATTCAAGTGGTATGTGGAGCTTTCCAACAGGAGCCTGGCACCATCAGTGCTGGGAATGTACCAGACATCTTTGATATCAGCTTGAGGAAAACCAGGAATATCTCACGTGGATGAAATCACTTTTGACCATTGTATAAATCCCATTCCTGTTGACCCAGATTGTGGGGAACAGGGGTCTGCTGTTATCTGAGACACATTTCTGTATGTAGTTTACTCCAAGAAACTGCAAAAAGCAAATCTATGTGCAACATTCTTTGATTTCACAGCGCCTTGTAGCCAGTTCTCATACACTGAGCCTAGGTTTTTCTGAAATACCATCATATTTTAATATACATAAACATTCAGTAGTCATTTACCTTCTGTCAGACAGGTGCTGGGCAAAATATTAAATTATACAAAAGAAAAGAATTGTATATACAATGTATAAAATCAATAGAATAAAGTTGCTATCTCTACTTTGCAGAACTTATCTGGAAATTATATTTTCAAGAATAGGTACCAAATTCATAACAAAAAAACAAAACTTAATATGAATAATTATGTGCATACTTCTCAAAATGCAAATGATAAATCTCAAAAAATACAAATAGAGGAAATAGCGTTTTTCAAAAAAAGACTCAAGATGTTTTTCCCAAAAACATATATTCTTTACATTCATAATATTAAAAACTATGATTTCTTATCCATACCCCCAAAATGTCTACATTCTTACGATGTCTACACAGCACTTACTATGATGGAAAACTAAGTAGCAGTAACACTACAAACCAATCTAAAATTGCAGGCTTCGCCAGGGTCACTTAAACTCAGAAACAGAAAGACAAGTTTACAGCCTTCCCCAATCCTGCCAGGGAAAATCAATTATCTGATTTTCCCTGTTCCCACTACAACTTTCCTCCCCTGAATTACAGCAACCATGACAAACTGGTCTGTATTACAGCTCAACTGTGTACGTGTCTGTTTCATCTGTAAGAATAAGCATTAGACTCTCACACTTTTTAAAAATCTAACCTTAGAGCATAGGCATGCTCAATTTTTATGTTCAGTGTGATGAAAAATAACTGAGTGAAACATACTTCATTAACAGTGATTAGCAGTGATTCCCATTTCAGAATGACTCAATGTATTCAGAAAATATCTGGACAATTTATAAACTTTATAATATATACTCTATGAGTGTATATATATACTATATACATACTATACGTAACCTCAGAACAAAAAATTTATGTCTCAAAGGTAAGGAAGTGCTATTTAGCATGCTTTTAGCAAATGCTTTTACATGTAACCTCTTAAAACCTTTTCTAAAAATCTATAAAATGACACTATTAACACAAACTGACTCAGAATCATTTTTTAAACATTTAGTGTAGCATCTAACAAAGAATCCACACTCATAAACAATTCATTGTTATCATTAACACTAAAATCTTAACGGCCTTCATCATTATAGTGCATATATGTATTAAAATATGCTGTACTCATAAATATGTGTATTACTACTACAAGGAAAAATTAAGTTAAAAACTTCTACTTATCAACACTAATAAAACAATGCTACAGATATTTCAAAATCAAAGATATGTCTAAAATCACTATAAACTGGTTGTAGAATAGTAGTATAATCTATAATTTGTATTTAAATTTGACTGACTGAATGGGGAATTTAACAATGAAGAAAAAACAATTCGCGTGAAGGAGTAAAAACCCAGTGCAGACTCCTTGTCTTGCCTTGGCTGGAAACTTCTCTGGGCTGTAACCTATGCTAAAAATAGTTTCACCACTTAGCTCCATGAAAAACACCAGTGGCAATAACTGCTACACGTATCTTTGCTCTGTTTATTTTGTAAAGTTTATCACAGCTCCTCTGCGCTAAGGTAACTAGTTACTTCACTTAGGAGGCCCCTAGTTGGAGGAAGCCAGAAAGACAAGAAGATGCATGGGGTACACCACTGATGAATAATTTTGCTCCTTTCCCTGTTGATTAGTCATTAAGAGTAAAAGGAAGCCAGGATCAGTGGCACAGGCCTGTAAATCACGGCTCTTCCAGAGGCCAAAGCACTAGGATCCCAAGTTGAAAGCCAGCCTGGACAATCAGTGAGATCCTACTCAAAATAAAATAATAGTAATCATTTATTTAAAGGTTAGGCATGTAGCTCAGTGATGCAGAGGCTGTGGGTTCAATCCACTGTATCATGAAAGAACAAATGAATGAATGAACAAATGAACGAGTGAACAAATGCCCTGGGAATGTAGCTCATTAGTAGATCCCTTGCTTACCATCTGCAAAGCCTTGGGGTTCACTCTCCAGCACCAGCACACACAAAAAAGTAACAGGCAAGATTTACCCACAAGCTGGGGATTTAGCTCAGTGGATAAGCACCTGCCTGGCAAGCATAAGGTCGTGAGTTCCATCCCCGCTACCAAAAAAAAAAAAAAAAAAAAAAGGATTTACCCACAGTTTCTAAAATTTGCTATAGAAAAATAAAAGTAAGAACCAAAGATACAATGGCAGCTGGATATACCAGGTGTCTGGTATCTAACAGATAATATTTGACCTCTCCATTAGAATTTATCAAGTGTTCTATCCATGCAGTAATAATCTACAAATATTAAATATAGTGACAATACAAAAACATCATTAAATATAAAGTAAAGCACACTGCTAAGTGTGGGCAAGATTAGGCAAATTTTTGGACAAGTTCTCATCATAACATGTCCAGAGAGTCAAAGAGGCGGGTTTTCCCATCAGAATAAAATCCCTACCAAACAACACTCTGCAGATCACCTTCCAAAGCAGGAGTCACGGAGCAACAGCTGGAGGAGTCTGCCCACCTTCCCTTTCTCCACATCAGTGATTCCCAGTGAGAGGAAAAGGAAGAATATGATCCAAATCACCAGGAGAGGCTTTTCCCACTCAAAACAGTTCTCCTTCACCCTGAAGGGACTATCTATTCCCCTGCGGACACTGCTCTGTATTTACTACGGATCTCTAACCCTATTAGGAACCACAGCCAGGTGCATCTGCAGGGATCAGGAAAAACAGGCTCAAAGTTTGACCCTTCTCCCATTGCCTGGCCACACATTTCAGTCTTAGACTCAAACAGTAGAGATTAGAATATTTTGGCGTGACAGTGGCTAATTTTCATAGTTTTCTTAAAGTATCTCCTGTGCAGACCAACTATGGGGAAAAAAAAACACCTCACAAATAGAACAAAGGCAAAGTTACAGTTGCTCTAGACACCCAAAAGCTCAAGAAAATACATTTAGTTTTTGGAAAAAGGTAAAACAATGTAGATGTAGATATCAAATAATGTCCTTTAGTTAAAAAAAAAATTTAAATACTATGATAAAGTTTTTTTTTTTTTTCCCTTTGGTTTGGTTGGTTAGTTAGGATTTTGTTTGGTTTTGGTATTGCTGGAGATCAAACTCAGGGCCTCACAAATGTGAGCAAACAGTGTCACAGAACCTTATTCCCACCTGTGGGCATCAATTTAGATTAAGAGAATAATAAAATACAAGAGAAAAAAACTTGAGCAAAAGTTTAATAGCTTTGCATCTGAAGTAAGAAATCAATTTTTGTTCATGTTTCATTTCTTTGTTTTATTGAACATACTGGTGAAACTTTAAATCCTGGATTGAAAGCCACTATGGTAAATTCACCATTATTCTCTGTTCGTCACCTTGATCCTCAACTCTCAAGAATAAATAAAGTACCTCTGGGTTTGAAATTGGTAGCTCATTGTTGCAGTCCATATGTTTCTTCATAAACCTGCATTACAACTTTCATGTTGGTGTTGTGTTAATACATGAATTTAGTGTAAATTATAGAGCATCATAATGCAAATTAATCACGACCTACATGTTTTCATTTCTCTTCTTTTCAACACTGGAAGGAAATAACATTAATAGTGATCGTTTATTGATTGCCTACTATGAGCCAGCCAGCTTGCCAGACATTTGACACATTATCTCATTTAGCCTTCACAAAATTTTTATGAATAGAGACAATTATGTCTGCTTTCCAAATAACACCAGAAAGAAGACAGTTGCCCAAGGTCACAGATGTATAACCACTGGAAGAGCTAAGTACTGATCACAGAGTATGTGAACCCCAAAGTTTTTATTTTTTTTAATAAATAATTATTAGAAAACTGGAGTTTTCTAATAATGTTAAGCACATATTAGAGCCTATAGTCACAAAGGTAATTGCCATTTCTGTTTCATATCTTTACAGAACTTGAAATGACCTTTGGGTACATGTTGTACCTCACTGTATCCCATAAAGCACATAGAATAAGAGAGAATTGTTCTAAAAACGGTTCCAGGTGTTCTCACACAATCAGTATCTTAAAATATGTAGAGTATCATACTCCTTTGTCTGTATTACGCATTTGATTTATTATGGGACCTGAATGTGAATTAGCTATGAATCTTGAGCACATTATTTTCTCATTTATTCTAATAGAATAATGTCTGACCCATTTTTCTCCAAAACAACTGAAGAGATTCAAGGTGATATATGCAAAATTTGTTGTAAACTACAAACTCCTGTATAACAGCACTATCAGTGTTAATATTAACAATCTCACCAGAGTAACATTTAGTAATGTTTTAACTAGTTTTTTTCTCAGAGTCAAGGATGGAACTGAGGGTCTTGTGCTTGGTAAGTATTTTGTCACTGAAGTACATCCCAATTCTTTCTTCCAGTTTTACTGGTATAAAATGAAAGACAAAATCTGGATTGATCAACTTAAAATTTACCAAAATGTAACATACACTGATTGACGGTGGAAAATGTTTAAAATCTAAGTGGAATTCGGCACTTACTACTCCTTTAAAAAAAAGTATAAACAGATTTTTTAAAAGGTCCTGAAATATGATTATAAAACACTTCATTATCACATTCTCTATCTAGTTTGATGACATTAGAGTCAACAGGCCTGAATCAGAATCTAGTAATGTTTTTAAAGCTATTTCTGGTAATTTTACATTATGGTTGCTTTGGAAACCTCTCCAACAGACTCTCCATATAATCATTATCCTTCCCCAAACCCTCGAAGCCACACATTCTAAGACACATTCAGGCTAAAGAAATATTAAAAAGCAGCAAGAACATGTGCATTTTAGAAAAAAATGAAGGGAGGGGGAGAGAGGAGAGAGAAAGAGGGTCGGAAAAAAACTAAAGGAAAACATGGAAACAGAGCAAACAGGAAGGAGACGAGAGCTGGAAGGAGGGAAGGAGAGTGGTGAGAGACTGAGAAAAGAAAAACTGAAATGTGCTGTGTAAATGCCCCATGATACATGTAATCACCATGCAAACACGTACTAATGAAAAGGTTTCTTTAAAGAATAAGTGAAATTAGATGAAAGCAGACTTACACCTTTCTTTAGGATAACCCAGACACAAGAGCACCGAGTTTAGTGGCACTGCAGCTGTACTGCTTTTGAGCAGCCTCAGTCCACAGCACCTCTGGACATTCCACCACTTTTAAAAAATCGGGAACAAATCTTGTCTTGTTTATATTTTTATAATCTGATCAGGCTACTACAATTTATTTTCAGAAACTCACAGTATGTTCATCTCAACTGTCAACAAAAATGATCCTTTATTGTTATATCAGGGCTCCCTGATCACATGTTAACAGGTTCTCTAACCTCAAACGGTTCTCAGCTCAGGACTCCAACACTGTGCTCCTGAGGAAACCATCACACTCCTGTAACTGTGAATTCAACCTAAAGAGAGGAGATGGGGGCAGACGACAGTATTCCTGAAGTTCCTTCAGCATTTAAAATGCTACTTCGGTTGTCGGCGTCCTCAAATTGTTTCTTCCATGTTGTTTTTATACCTTTAAAAAATCTGTTAATGACAAAGATCTTAACTTTCTCTGGGATGCCTGGGCCCACACACACCTGGTGCAATCCTGGGCTAGGTCTCTGCCTCGCTAGAATTGGTCTCCCCTTTTGATATCACTTGTTTTACACTGTTCTTTCTTCTGTTTAGTTTTATTTTTTTATTAGTGCATATTTGTAGTAAATAATGATTACATTGATAAGGAGTTGGAATGTGTACATATTTTAATTCTTTTTAATTCTTTTCCTCTCCTCTCTTCCCCTCTCTGCATCTCTTTGTTCATTTACCATTAGCAAATGATCTTTTCCCTGTTTCCTATTATCTAGCTTCTATTTTGTTCTTGGACTTATATATATTTTGGGCTTATCATATAAAAGAAGTTATGCAATACTTAAATTCATATATCTGATTTATTTCATATAACAGTCTGGCCTCACAGTGCATCCATTTTCCTCTAAATAAGTCAAGTTTATCCTTCTTTATGGCAGAGTTAGTACTCCATTCATGTGAGTACCACAGTTTTTTAAATCCATTCAGTTCTTGAGGGATATGTTGGCCATTTCAAAGATTTAGATGTTATGAGTTGTGCTGCTTTAAATCTGGATATGAGCTGTCTGTTGGTGGCTCACACCTGTAATTCCAGCTCTCAGGAAGCTGAAGAATTGCCAGGAGTGCAAGGCCAGCCTGTGCTACGTGGTAAAATCAAGGCCAGCCTCAATTACTGAGTGAGACCCTGTTTCAACAAACCAAAAGGAAAGCTGAATGTGCACATATTCCCGGGACGTGAAGTACCTAACCACTTGTGCTGCCGTCTGGGACGCTCTCTTCTTGGGATACGGAAGAGTGTGCCCTTCGCCTTTCACTGAAGAACACTGCAAAACTCCTCATCATAGCTTCAATGGTAAAACAACCAACGCACACATTTCTTGCTGGCTGCTGCTTTACTACTCTTCCAGCTTTCAATAATATAACTTCCTGCAGTAAATCTTTTCTTCTTATTAAAAAAAAAGTGGTATCTGTTCAATGAAATACCTGCTAACTATACAACTAAACAACATTCAACTTATGTCATTTGTGTATTCAAACAAAGCAATAAAAAATATGTGAGTGAATTTACTTGAAATCATTCAAATACCAGATAGCATTGTATCATCGGCCATCTACCTCTTAAAGGCCCCACCTGAAAGCTATCTGTGATGTTAAAACTATTTACAAGTCTAACATATACACACAAGCGTGTTGGTATTATGTACTAACACTAGATACTATAAACATAACTGATGTTTAATTATAACCAGATATACATATATAAAGCAGTTCAAATGTATAACTGTATGTCACTCTTCCCTTCATATGTAAATTGCAAGAGTTGTGTGATAACTAGAGCAACATATAAATTTTCACATAATCTGCTACAGTTTCAAAAGCTGACTTAATTTTTTAAAAAAGAGAATTGTTAATGATTACTACTTCCTAAAATATGACCAGAGGAGGGTTCCAGATCCATGGTGCAAATTTATGTTTATATTAATAAATTTTTTTATTGCCAAAATATTTTGTTTTCTTTCCAGAAACCCAGTCATTTCACATGCCTTATGGCTTACATGCCAGCACCTCATGCATTCAGCCTATATCATAAATAGAATATTGTAGCCTCAGCCACCCCAGGGTGAGAAGCAGCAGCATCTCCTAAGATCCACGCCATGTTGGAACTTAGGGCGCTGGGAAACCAAGCAACCAGCCTGTCGCCCTGGTAAGCGGCTCTGAGTCTACCCACACGAGGGCTGAGAATCAAACATCTCCCCCCAGCCCCCCTTAGCAAGTGGGAGCCAGAGATTTGAGCATCACTTGGGAGGCTGACCATATGTAATACAGAAAATAAGGGGGATTTCCTTCTTCCATCTTTTTGAAGGCAAATATATTTATCACAGTTTTGCTTTGTCCTGATTAATGGTATTGCGCTATTCAATATTCTGTTTTGATAAGTTCTATAATATTCTGTATTTCCTTTGATGTTGCTATACCTGATTGAAAGAACAACTATTGTGAAGATAATGAGATATACTATGGTACCTGTTACTGTTACCCTGGTAACCTGCTGTGAAGTTCTGTACCAATTTCACTACACTGTCTCAATTGGCTTTATTTCATCCTGTTCTGTTATATTTTACTGCCTTCAAATTAATAAAAAAGATTTTAAAAAAATTTAAAAAAGAAACACATTTATCTTGAAAGGAAACTTATAGACTGAAAATCCAAGGAGAGAAAACAAGTGTTCCATACAACTGGAGGGCAACAAAAATGCAAGGGTAACTTGCCCATCAGCCACAGAATGGATAAGAAAGATACGGCATTTTCGTACCATGAAAAGCTATAAAGTAGAATAACCTTGAGGCTCTTGTAGGTAAATGGATGCAACTGGAGATCAGGTAATGGGTAAAACAGTTTGAACTCGTACAGGTGAACCCTAGCATAAAAAACAGAAGGAGTTAGAGGGATCAAAAAGCACAATGTATATTATAAAAGTGATAGGAGAAAACACCTGGGAGGAGAAGATAGTGACAGTGTTAATTTCTTATTGTCTTGGCTTAAACTCTTGCATTGTTTTCACAATTTTGTTAGGCTTGATTTTGTTCTGTCTTGTTTTGTTAGATTTTACTGTGTCTGATGGTATGGACAGCTATTTTGAACATAATGGAATGTATTATGGTATTCATGGTTGGTTTCCTATTATCTTGTTTTGAAGTCCTATAATGTTTTCATTTGTTTAATCGGTTTTATTCTGTTGTGTTTTGTTTGATTTTATTATGTGTGATAGTATGGACAACTGTTTTGAAGAAAACGAGACATTATAGAAACCACTGTTCATTTCCTATTATCTAGTGTTGAAGTCCTGTAATGCTTTCATTCTTTTGACTGGTTTTATACTATTTTGTTATGTTTGATATTGTTGTGTGTGAAGATATGGACAACTATTTCGAAGAAAACAAGAGACATTATGGTAGCCACTGTTGATTTCCTGTTGTCTTGTTTTGAAGTCCTGTGTTGCTTGCATTGTTCTATTCTGATTTTCTTTGTTCTGTTTTGTTTTATTCTCTTTAAAATAAAAAAAGATAAAAAATAAATAAATAAAATATTTTAATTGGTGTGTTCAGTATGAAACCTAAAGTGGTTTTTAAACACAGGAAATAAATGCTCACGTAAATGCAATGTAATATTGCATTCAACTTCAAAGAAACAGACATTGTCCCAGTTGCTCCATTCATTCATTCAGCAATGAAGGCCCTCAGCTGTGACAGAGCAGGAATACAGTGATTCAAACAGACCCTGGAGAAGATTCATAGTCTCAAGGTATTGTGCTGAGGCTTTTTATTTTCCTTTTTTAAATTGCACTGGAGATTAAACCCAGGGCTTTGTACATGCTAGGTAAGCACTTTAGTGCTACCCTATATCCCAGTGTCTTTTATTTTGCGACAGTCTCTAAGTTGCCCAGGCTACCCTCAAACTTAGTACATTCCTGCCTCTATTTTCCAGGTAGCCATAGCTTGTTTATTAATTACAAACAAGGAAAGCTATCTTTAGATGGGATGATTTCGTGAACACCAACTTCATGTAGTTTTCCAATGTGTAATGGGAAATGGGAACATGACCTCTCCATGTAGCATTCTTACTGTGATGCTTAACCTGAAGGTAACGGGAAATGCAACCAACAAAGCCGGACTGCAGCACTCGGTAAGAAAACTCATCTGCATGCTTCACACCTATCAAAATTAGGGAAAATGAAAGGCAGCAGAGACTTTTCTAGATTAAAAGAGACCGGAGAGGCATGACAGCCAAATGCAAAGCAGGACCCTCTTTAGAAACTAGATTGGGGAAAAAGCTGTAGAGGACATTCCTGGAGTCAGATACAATACTGGTGAACCACAAGGGCAGCCTATAAAGGCTGTTTCTGAGACAACGGTGAAAAAGTTAGGCATACACTGCTTATCAGGTAAGTTTACTACATGAATATTACATTTCTTAGCTATAATAATGATAAAGCAACTGTGGAATGAATGAAAATGTCTTTGTTTTAGAAAGATGCAGTCTTAAATGCCACGCCTCTAATTTTCAAGTGGTTAAGCATTCAATAAAGGAGATGATGCAAATAACTCCAAATGTTAATAACTGGTGATGCTACATGAAGTGAATATATTGTCCATAACATGTTTTCTATTTTTCACAGGCTTGAACTTATTTTGAGATTAACAAAGTCTAGGTGTTTACATATACAGTGTAAAACATACTCATCACTGACTATATCATCACTGACTGTATCATCAAGGCCTTTAGTAACCTCACCTCTAAAAATAAATTAACAATACAAAGTCTTTTTTTTTTGCAACATATTAGAAAAATACAAAGTATTATATCCAGTGCAAGGAAATTATAATTCTCATAACCTTCTCACTACATTACAAATTGACAAAATACTTATGAAAGGTAACTTAAAACTTAAAACTTAACATATAGAATCAATAAAACATCTTAATTTTTCCATATTGTCCCAGTTGATAATATACCAAATCTAAGAAGTCATTTCTGCCTATAAATATCCTCCAATTATTTCAACATTAGTCACCCATCACAGGAAGTAACTAAAAGAACTAAAGGGGAAAAAAGTAAAAATAGAACTTTAGTAAATGGGGACAGAAGAAAGGTTGGAGGGAGGAAAGGGGAAGAGGACAAACAAAAAAATGAAGATGCCTTATACACAAATTCTCATGACGAATGTGATTGGTGTGTACTACAAACACATACTCATAATTAATAAATAAATAGAGCTGCAAATCTTTGTGCACAGTGAGGCTTACACTTTGTAGCATCTATGCTTCCGTCTACAAACATAAATGGATTTTGCCCTTCAATCCATACTATTCCACTGTTAACTGCAAATCAGCCTGACCCAACCTGGGTCTCACTCTCTCTGTACCTGCTAAGGCTGCCAACTTGGCCACCCGGGCTTGGAGTGCTGCAGGCCTGTTTCAGTGCTGCCTACAGCCTCACACTCTACCAGTCTGGAATTGAAAGAAACAGTTATCCAGACTCATCTGAGATCAAGCAAGTAGAGGTCAAAGATTCATGACTCTGCTCTCTCTAAAATTCCTGTCACTGCTTCCACAGAGCCATAAAAACACTCACATCAAGGCCCAGCTGAGAAATTGTGTTTAGAATTGAGTGTCAAGAGTAACTATTCTTTCTGAGGAACTGGTGTTTTCTTTCAGAAAACCTACCAGCTTTGCGTTCTGTTTCTGAAATGTTTAAGAGTCAAATTTGATGTTGACTAAAAACTGTATTAACACTTACAAGTTACAGTTTAGCGTCCCTTCTCTTTTTGGCTCTAATCCCCATATATTTCACTAACAGCCTTGTTAGAAACTACTGGCAAGTCCTTTTGAAAAAGAAACACAATAAAAATAAGCTTTGTAAATAAATGCAAAAGCACAGCATACTGAGCAAAATATTTCAAAAGTAGATACCGGTGATGATTGCACAACAGTTTGAATATACTAAATACTACATAATTGTACACTCTATTGAAGATCGTTAATTTCATATTAGATGAATTTCACCTTAATTTTTAACAAAGATACAGCATAATTGCAGCAAATAGCATATGGTTAGCAGCCACATAGTCATTACATTCCTCTCATTTTCACTGTGGTGTGTGGAAAGAAAACTAATCTCTCTCCTGCCATCTGTATTGCTTCTCCCTTGCAATTACATCTCTATGTTCTAGTATAATTTTCTATTGCTCAGCTTATGTCAAAAAATCCCTTAACATTCTGTGAGGCCAGTGGTTTCCAAATCAGCTTGATTTTTGGACTCACCGAGTTATTTTTTCATAGAGTATCTTTCATAGAAACAGTGCAAAAGTCAAATAAAACCAGCTTCTCTAGTTAAAGTTGAGCAAACAGCCTGAGGCTACAAGAAACTATTCCCTGGGGTCCTCAGATTTCCCCATCATGTTAACAGGCCACACAGAAAGCTGGAAACAGACCTCCACCAAGAGAAAAAAGACTTTCAAGTGACATTTCTACTTAACCACAGCTAAGACGTTATCTTACCTCCTGTGATCTGGGTGATTGCTTCACCCCTCCCCTTCGCTTACATAAAGAGAATGGAAGTCTTCTGAGACAAAATATAGTTCAACCTCCTCCACTTTCTTCTTTTAAAATTATTTGTTGTGATTTGCAACAACGCCTATAGAACGGTTATTCAATGAAATGTGGGTAATATTTAATCATAAAAATTGGCAGGTTCTTAAAAACTATGAAATAATGATTTTTGTATAAGGCACTCACTCATTTTACCTTTTTAATGCTACAGTTAATAAAAGTTTCAAGTTATTTCATTTTTTAAATTAATGTTTTAATTCAGCTTTGTCACAGCGGGACACATTTTAGAAAGATATGCTTGCAGTTTTAATTTTTATTGGTTTTTTAATTGAGCTTTGTCAATCATTTTGACAAACGAAAAATATGCTCATAGTTTTAGAAGATATATTCATATCATATGTTCATAATCACTGAACAAATGCAACTTATATATATTAATTAGGGTATCTGAGGTCATGCAGTATCTTTTTTTTCTATTTTAAGAAGGCACAAAAAGCTCTGAACAGACAACAAAATTTAATGAGTAATCTCAGGTTTACAATCAATTGTGAATGGAAGGAAAAATGCAACATGTATGTAATAAATGTAAGCCACTGACAAATATGGTAATACAATAAAAATCCTAGTAACTGTATAATAAAAGCAGCCAGCAGAAAAAGGCATACAAATAGTCAATACATAGTCTTTAAGAGATTTAGTTCTTTAGAATTACATTCTGCATTTACAAATTAATTTATAGATGACATCCAAAAATATAAGACCGGTGGGCTAGAGGTGCACCGACTAGCACACAGAAGGCCCTGAGTTTGACATCTGCCGCAAAACAAAACAAACACAAAAATTTAAGACTAATTCAAGCACAACAGGTTAAAATAACAGTTACTGTTTGGTTTGCTTGACTTAAAAAAATGACCAAATGTCAAGTAAGCAAACATTGATACTTGGAGAGATAAATCAAAATACTAAACAAAGTATTATTATTCTCATAAGAAGAGGTCAACCAGAAGAGTGAAAAGAAAACTCACAAATTGGGAAAAAATCTTAATGGATTTTCCCTCAGACAAAGGACTTCTGTCTAGAACTTACAAAGAATTAAAAAAAATCAGACCCTCGAAATTCAAAGACCCAACCCAAAAAAAAGCACCTGAAATGAATACACAGTTCTCAGATGAAGAATTACGAATGGCAAATAAATACATGAAAAAATGTTCATAATCATTTGTCATTAGGGAAATGCAAATTAAAACCACATTGAAATTCCATCTCACCCCAGAAAGAATGGCCAGGATAGAAAAAACTACCAACAACAAGTGCTGGAGAGGCTGTGGGGAAAAAGGAACTCTTATGCACTGTTGGTGGGAGTATAGACTGGTGCAGCCACTGTGGAGGTCAGTCTGGAGATTCCTCAAAAAGCTGAGTTTGGAAGTCCCATTTGACCCAGCTATTCCGCTTTTAGGCATATT
The DNA here is from genome assembly GCA_004027295.1 of Dolichotis patagonum. NCBI lineage: Eukaryota > Metazoa > Chordata > Mammalia > Rodentia > Caviidae > Dolichotis > Dolichotis patagonum. The sequence goes on along the minus strand of PVJX010019457.1, from coordinate 21,339 downwards.
CCCAGAAGAACTGAAAACATCGTACCACAGTGATATATGTGCACCCATGTTTACAGCAGCACAATTTGTAATAGCCAGATCTTGGAAACAACCTAAGTGCTCATCAACTGAGGAATGGATTAAAAAGTTGTGGTATTTTTATACAATGGAGTACTACTCAGCTATAAAGAATGATCACATTGAGATATTTATAAATAAATGGACACGACTTGAGACCATACTCATAAGTGAAATAAACCAAACACACGTGTAAATACCATATAGTCTCCCTAGTATAAGAGTTGGTAAGAGTATATAAAATTTTATAGTAATCATGATTCCCCATTTCATTGCTTTGAAGACTTTCAATGTTTTCATTCATCAGTTGGAATGGTTTTAATCTGTTTTGTTTGACTTTATTATGCACGATGGTATGAACAGTGGTTTTGAAGAAAACAAAACATTATGGCAGCCATTGCTGATTTAATATCGTCTTCCTTAGAAGTCCTACGATGCTTCTACTCTGCTACTACCATCGGTTCTATCATGTTGTGTCTTATTGGGATTTTAATATATGTGATAGTATAAACAAATCTTTTTATTCAAAATGAGATATAGTAGCCATTGATCATAGTTATTCGGTTCAGAATGTCCTGTAATTCTTTCATTCTCTTGAACAGTTTTATACTATTGTGTTATGTTTGATATTATTGTATCTGAAACTATGCTCAACTATAGCAGAGAAAGAGATATTTTGACAGCTACTGTTAATGTCCGGTTGTCTTGCTGTAAAGTGTTGTGTCGCTTATGTTGTTCTGTTCTGATCTGCTTGGTTCTGCCCTGTTTTGTTTTATTCTCTTTAAAATAAAAAAAAAGTAATAAGAACTGTAGGAGTAATAAAACCCAAAATGCATAACTGCTACTGTAAAAGAGAGAGTAAAAGAAAGTGCTCTAAAGGATATAACTGCATGTTATGTTTAAGTGTGGAAGATAGATGACCATACTACTGTTTTTGTTAGATTGCTGAGCAGAACTGTTAATAGTCTCACTGTTTGAATGTCTACTTTGTATGCTTTAATCTTGTAACTTGAACAACTATTTCCAAGATGACAGTATGTAATTTATCAACTAGTGATTTCTTAGTGGGTTTTTGTTGTTGTTGTTGTTCTTTTCTTTTTTTCCTTTGGAATTCTGTATCGTTGCTACCCTTTTTTCCATTTTGTTTGGTTGTTTTCTTTTTCTTTCTAAATAAAATTAAAAAAAAAAAAAGAAGAGGTCAAAATTATACATTTCAGCCTTTCCATGAGTAATTTCCTGGAAAAAGGTCAGATAACATATCTCTGTGGTTGTGTCTATGCTAAAGCAAAATTTCTAAGATGCTATCAAAAGGCTTTCAAGGGTTTGACACCACTTTCTGAAATGATAAAGTAAATAAGCAGTAGTAAAATTTGACGCATCTTTTCAAGAATGTTACTATTACTTTAAAGGAAATACACCTTGAGAGGAAATAAAATTCTGATACTACATAATAATAAATAACGTAAGGGAGAAAATGCAAAAAATAAATAAATAAATACCAACTATGGCCACTATGATAGGTAAGGTTTCAACCTTACCATAGGTAAGGTATCAACCTAAGCTTGATAAACATTTAAAATGACACTTACGGAAATATGGGCACTGGTAAATTTCTGTCATTTCTGCCCCCCAAAAGAGCAAAATTTCAGGAAAACTATTTTCAAATGCATTCAACTCTTAGCTTGTATAAATTTTATTCTTCATATCTCCAAAGTACCAGGCACAAATGAGTCATAATGCCACCTGATTTCGTTAATCTGATACTATTTTATTGTTAAGTAAAATTTGCTACCAACTGTCTTCTAGCACTGAGTACCACATTGGAATTAAGCTAGTTACAAGATGTTCTTAACTATTCATATTCAAATCCCCTAAGAATCACTAATAAATAAGACATTTCATATATCATAGCCTTCATTTTCATTACAATTAAATCTTAAATCTAATAAGAATAGTAATATATATACTTCTACCAGTGAAAGAAAACATTTTCTATTTTAAAGATTTTTACTTAATAATATTGAAAAAAAACCATGTGTGGAACTTGGTACCAGGCAATGCTGACAATAAGGAAGGCAAAAATGAAAATAAGTGGAGTAATCTATGAAATACAATCATTTCTAACAATCCATTCTATAGTTAATCCCCAGTGTGATGTTTTTAAGTCTACCATCCTGAAATGTAATTTAAAATGCTTCTTTATTACTTAATAGGGTTCTTTCCAGGCTTCAATAGAAAGACTGATACAAATGATTACATCGATATTGCATTTTAAACTCTTACAAGAATTCTCCTATAGGATATAAAAACACTATTCATATAGAATTCACGCTACATAAAAATTGTTTCCAACTTTTAAGTTGCTATCATATGCAGAAGTAGACACAAATTCTACATAGCTAGATCTACTCAGTTCCCACAAAAATCACACAGGAACTGCTAGACTTTATGAAGCAACAAGCTGTTTCCAATCGGCAGATTGCTTTCCATCAGAACTCACCCAGTGGATTTGGGCATGTTACTACAAGGATGACTCCAGCTACAAAAAGACAAGACCTAACAAGAACCTGCGAGTCCAGCCCGTGCTCCTTTTTCCCAGGGTTTATAAGGATTTGATCTAAAGATACATTGTATTCTTTTTGAAATGTGACTGGTACAATACACAAGTACACTGGAAATACACTGCAATACAATCTGTTTTAGGTGATAGATTTCTCTATCTTATTTCAAACTGTTACTTCAAATGTGAGAATTAAGTACTCCCTCTAGGAAAAAAAGAAAACATGAAAAAATGCTTTCCCTAACTAAACACAAGGCTACTCTTTCATCTCAACCTCTGAACTGTTGATATGTGGGACCAGGTAACTCTGGGGGAGTCCATCTTCTCATTTGATGCCTGCAGTAGCCATAGCCCCAGTATGACAACTAAAGTGTACCTGGATATCGCCAAATGTCCCTTAGGGAATAAAATCACCCCTGGTTGAAAACTACTGCATTAGACCACTGGTCTAAATAGGATATGGTAAGCATTCTTCATGACCTCTCAAAACAGGAACCTAGCACAGTCAGGCCATGACCTAAAAATGAAGTGCTACGTGTGCCAGGGGTTTGGCTCAGCAGCCTAAGTGCCTGCTTGGCAAACGCGAAGTCGTGAGTTCCATCCCCAGTACCTAAATAAATAAATAAAATAAAGTACCACAGTCCTTCACTTTCAAGAAGGGTTCAAGCCTTTCACTTGACATTGGCAATATTTATCCTCAATTGCTTAATCCCAGGTCCCTAGGATCCTTATAAGGATGAAGTCCCAGGTGCTTGCCCTCAAGATTCAGTTTCAGTAGGTCGGGGGCTGGGCCAAGATGTCTCAGTTGTCCAGCAAGTTCCAGAGGTGACTTTCATAAATAAGAAAGTCTGAGGACAGAAAGCACTTTCAGGCTGCACTATTTAATGCTTACACCTTAGGGAGAAAACTTTGAACCAGACTGCGTGACACAAATCTTAAACAATTCCACCAGCATAATAAAGACTTCGTAAAAAAAAATCTAGTGTTTAAAAATTTTAAGTCTACGGAAGCTGAAAGAACACACCAACGAGCTGTCTCAGATGGAGAGAAAGACAAGCGCAGTGACTGGTAATGTGCTTTCCTGGTACTGAGGAATCTGAGTCTCTAGATCTCACTCCCTTCTCTTTCGCACCTGAGCACCTAAGAAAGAGAAAGCACCTAGAAATCATTCCCTTTCAGCCATTCTTCTGCCTCCACAGCGCACTCACCTCCACCAGTACTCTATCTCTTGTCTGGATCCGCCCCTAGTGCAATTGCCTTTCTCCACAAGCTAACCTAATTACCAGCGCTCCCTGGCACACCTGCTTCCACCAGCAGGCCCTGGGCTGTCCACTCTTTGATGGCTCCAGTCCCAGCAGGAAGCCGATCACTGTTTGAGCAGCCTAGGGCAAGCAATGACTTAGCTTCAAGGTTGCATTGTTCTCACTAGGTCTTTATGTTTTATTCTCAATTCCTCTTCCAACTTCCCTGGCTTCCCCTTCAACACTGATCTGATACCAATTCCTTCTCAATTTTCTTTTAGCTACTCTGAGCGCTCTCTATTAATCTTTCTCTGCTGTGCTGTGTTCTGATTGCCTGTCTGGCTTGTTTTCCATACTTCTAGTTGTACACTTTTACGCCTAGCCACAATAGTTTAATACTAACAACTATAATAAAAATAAACTGCTGTCATGTGAGCACTTCCTTTAGGCACTGTACTAAATGCTTCACATTAACTATTTCATTTATTTTTCAATTCTGTGTCAGGTGCTAAAATCGCTACAGATGAGCAGGGGAAACATTAAGTAACTGGCTAATTCTCCTATACTCTGGCATTGCTATAGTCTTTCTTTTCCTCCTCCAAAATATATGCTACCCTCTGTCTCACTTCCTTATGTCTCTTATCTTCAAAATATAACATCTTTACCCAGTTCTCTGTTGAGGCCCTAATTGTACTCTTCATGTTACTTTTCTTAAAATAGTTGGTGCTACCATTTGCTGTCTTTAACTGTTTCATATTTTCCCTGTGTATCTTTTTTCTTCCAATCACAATATATGTCTCTTACTGCCCAAGTCAAATGTTACACCTCTGTGCTAGAGGATACATAGCATAGTCCTGCTCAGAAAGGAAGCACCCAAAAACAACAAAAACTTGTTAAAGTTACTTCAACAAAGCATGTAATGAATACATTTCAGTCATTTGCTAGATACTAAGGATACAAAGGAAGGCACCATCTCTCCTTTCAATGAGTTTGCAAACTAATGGTGAAGAGGAGCTAGAAAGGTCACAGTAAGAATGCAAGTATTGTATTAAACTATGAATAAGGGTATTAGAGCAGCAACTTCAAGTGCAGGATAGGCCTTGTCTTAATTCAAGTTGTGCTGGCCTTTCCAAAAGCCAGGGTCCACCATGGGGAACAGGAAGAGACCCAGAAAGAAGCCAACCACACCTCCCCATGAGCAGCCAGTGCACAGGCTGGGAGACCAGAAGAGCACTGGCCCCTACCACCCTGTCCCGTAAGCAACTGGCTGATTCAGAGGAACTCAGGGCGAGATGATAGCAACTGAGGCAAAAAGAAGGGCTTGATGTTTATATTGTTTGACTGACTTTGCAGGCCTGGGGCTGGTGGCCTGGGCATCTATTCGAAGGATGACAGTGTGCACTGTGGCAACTGCAGGGGATTTCCTTGTGTCTTGTTTTTGAAATCCAATGTTTTGTTCCATTTAACTGTTTTATTTTATTCCTCTATCTGGTAATCTGAGCAACTATTCTGAAAATAACAATATGCAATATAACAACCATTGTTAAATTCCTATCATCTTGAAACCCATGTAGCTATTGTTTTTTGCTGTTGTTATCATCTTACTTTTGTTGTTGTTTTTTAGGTTTTTGCTTCTTGAGTTTCTGTTTCTTCTTTTTTCTCTTTAAATTTTTTTAAAAAATTCATGTTGTGCTGTTGTAAGAGAATAGTCCAGACTAAATTTGAAATGAAAAGAAATTTGTTTGTCTCACAGTTGTGAAGCCTAGGAAGTCTACTATTCAGGGACCGACTTCTTGTGAGGACTTTCCTCCTATATCACAATACAGCAGAAGTCACTATGGAGAGAGCAAGAAGGAGTCAAACTGATCCTTTTATAAGAAGCCCACTCCCAAGAAAACAGTCTTGATCTATTCAGGAAGGTGAGGCTCTCGTGACCTCAACATCTCTTAAAGCCTCACTTTGCAGAATCTTCATCCTGGGCATCAAATTCCAACACACAAACTTTGGGAAAACATATCTTAACAGTCCAAGGAGTTGATATCAAAAAAGACTAGGGATGGTCTGTGGATTTAGCTCAGTGGCGTAAGTGCCTGACTGGTAAGCACAAGGTTGTGAGTTAATCCTTGATATCAAAAAAAAAAACAAAAAAAGACTAGGGAAATTACCAGCTTCTCTTGGTGGAACTCTTTGTTAACTGTACTCATAATTATCTCGTTGATTCTATTATTTGGTCCATGCATACTTGTTTCTTTGGCTTTGTCTCCTTTAGACTTAAAGCTGTATGCTCACCTAAGATGAAACTGCCTGGTGTCTATCAAGAACCTTTAGTTAGAACCTCTGTAGAGTATCCCTGACTGTCAATCAACAACCACAACCCCCTTCAGCCTAAAGAAGCCAGATTGGTCATCATCACCCATTACTCCCTCATGGCAGTTCGAGTTACTTCTTCAGAGCAGGGAATGTTACAGGCAACTGAGTCAGTTAGAAGTATTACAGGCAGTCAGGCAGGACCAGGCCCTTGAAGGAGCCAGTGCAAAATACCAGATACCTTGCAGCCTTGGAGGAGACAAACACATCTGCTGAGGGCCAGATCTCAAGACAAAGGCAAAACAAATGCAACCACACCCTAACTATAAACATAAGGAATTGAGATTCTAAATAGGTATGGATCACCTTGAGGAAGCCAAGAGTCACCATCCCAACTCTCTACAAGAAGTCATTGCTCTTTGAGTATGCCTGCTTGCTACATAACTCATTACCCCATTTGTCCCTGATTTGGTCAATTTTACCTGAAAAATTAATCTTACTGGCTGACTATAGTTCTGTCCCACCGCATACCCTCTGCCTTGTGAGTTCCCATGTTTTCCCCATCCTGGGCCATCGCACTTCATGGTCTTACTCTATTAAAGTCCCTAGCAAAGACAGAGTCTTTGGCAACCCACTCAGGACCTCTTCTGTCTCTCAGACAGAAGCTTACTTTCTCTCAATAAATATATTCTGTTCTTTAATAAAATTTTTTTTAAAAGACTAAGGAAAAGAAACCGACTTTTAGATGGGACTGATAAGGACCTGGAAATCGGACTGATGGGTAAGAGCATTCTCAGCAAACAGATCAACATGTATAGGTAGCGATGCAAGAGGCCAGGTGGACATGAGACATGGCAAGGAGCCCAGAGCAGCTGGCAAGCACAGCTGGAGTTAGGGTCTGGAGAAAGAGAAAGAAGCAGCAGAACTACTAATCCGTGGCAAGATGTCGAGTCTGAGAATTCTCTGAGTAGCTACACATAAGAAAGAGAAGGACAAGGACTGAAACAAATAATTACACAAGATTTATTCCATGAATAACCGTGGAGTTTTACATACTGGGCACTAGCATTACACACCTAGTCAAAGTGTGTTTCCATAATAGCCAACATGATCTTGCACCATCTTTAATACCATCACAAGCATTTAAGACACTAGCTTTCAAAAGACTGGATCTAATTATTCTGCTGAGTGTTTAGTGGCCCGGAGAATCTGTCAGCAAAGCAACCAGGAACTCACAATCAGTTTAGCCACTTTTTTGTTTAACTATTCTTTTGCTTTAACTTTTAGAATATGTGATACATAATGCAAGGAAGAAATGGCTTAAACAAAGAAGAGATTTAAATTCATTCTTCACCTCATTCTAGAAAGGACACAAGTGGAAGATAATCTGTGGATTTCACTTATCATATGCACTCCATTTTCCATTTTCATACATAATAGAGCTATAAATTTCTTTAACACTATAGCTTCAGAAAGTTGCTAGGCACTATAAAATTTCCTGCTTTACCAAAACTCTTTCAAAGTTGTGTGATTACATTAGCAATTTGGAAATCACCATGAAGCCACTTAAAGAAATTTTTAACTTGATTAAACCCATAAACGCCACATGCTTTATAGAAATTTAAGAATGACAGAAATAGCTCTAATCATTGAGTGCCTCATTTCCTATGTACAGATAGCTGTATCTGCCTTAACCTGTCTTCCTTATGAACAGGAACATGCAAGAAGTTACATCTGTTTGTATCTATGATAGAGGAAGAGAAAAACATCATTAAAGAATGAAACTCTCTAAAGAACCTAAATGTTAATTGTCACTTATCCTTGAACTCAAACCAGCCCCTGAAATTTCACATTCCTTGACACTACCACAGACCTCAATGAGAAAACATGGTCTGCCCAACACATCTGTGTTCTCTCTACAGCTTCCCCTCATAATTAACGTGTGCTTTTGCCATTACCAGTGTTTACTTGTTCCCGTAGAAATCATTTAAAGCTCTTACTCCCAGTTGCTAAACTGCTAATCTCACACTTGACTAGCTTCCATCAATATCTGCTACTGGCCACGGTAGGGCTGATGACAGTGATGGTAACAAGGTTAATTAAAACACTCTGACAGCTACAAGAGTCTCTGGGCTTTCACTGTCTAGTATGTGAGCAAAACTCACTCTTAACACTCTGCTGGCACCATTATCATTTTTGTTATTCTTAGATTAGCTAAGTTTTAAATAAAATTACCAGTTTGGTTTTGTTTAGCAAATGAACCAAAGGAATGTATATATAAATGTGATATAAATGTGTCCAATGTTCTAATACTTAACAATGATACTTAAGATTATGAAATGGTATATTTCTTTTTTTTTTTTTTTTATCAGTACCAGGGATCAAACTCACGACTGCCTGCTTGCAAGGCAGGCGCTTGTGCCGCTGAGCTAAATCCCCAGCCCCGAAATGGTATATTTCATAAAGCATTGAGAAGAATCCTGTATCTTGCTTTCTTTCTAGAAAAGTCAAAATGTAAACCTTTATCACATACTAGACAGAAGAGTTAATATGTTGGCTTCCGCCAGGGCTTGTAAATCTTCTTCTCCCACCACTTCCATCCAAACGCTGGTGTTTAAAGCGGAACTAACTATATGCCACTTAGCAACACCCAAAACCCTAGAGCATCATTTTCCAGAGCTCAGACAGTCATTACTTCCTTGGGCAGACTGGCTGGCTGCCAATGCAGCCCCGAATGACCCTAAACAAAGTCTTAATTACATTAATGTGAGTAATTTCTTCCTGCAGATGCTCTCATTATTTGGGGCCCTGCCTGGTACCCATGGAGTTGGGATCCTTTTGCCTCACCCACAACACAGATCACCTCGCCTCCTATCACTCAGAGCACTGCTCCTAATCATGCTTCAGTGTGTCCTGGATTCACTTCTTCTCCCAAAACCCTTCTTACCAGCTGACAACTGGTATCATTTGTTGGTGTTACCCAGCTTCAGCAAAGCATGAGGAGTGATGTCCATGCAACTACTACAGAATTATTAGTGGAGCTGATCTACCAGCTGATTTCTCACAGAACTGCCCAGCTACTGATATGTGAAGCTCCTGTTTGTGTGACAGATGGTTCAAACCATCAAACACTTAAGCATTTGGTAGTTGTTAAAAACACTCATAATATTGCCTGTGGTTAGAGACAGTGCTCTATCACTGTATGAAAAAGAAGTCACAATTTGATTAGAAGTGATATCAGGAAGCAATAAGGTAATGACGTCTTGTGGTATTTTAGTGAGATTGTACTGCAAATCCTATAGCCCTTGATATTTCCTGAGCTTAGGATAACCAGAATTGGCTCCTAGCACTGTAATTTAAAACTCTGTAAAGAAAGGAACCTTGGAGTCCCTAGTTTAGCAGTCCCCCAAATGCAGGATATGCACAGGTACCAAGTTGACTCCATTCTAATAACCTATTTTAAAACAGAGATCCCTATGGCCAACCCTGGAGATTCCGATTTAGTAAATCTGCAGAGACCTAAGAATCTAGTACATATTTTTTTAAATCCCCTTAAATCTAGTTGAAAATAGCAGGATATTATCATCTTAAATTACTACTAAGATTCTGATTTCCTCAGTACCAATGCTGACAATAATGGTTGCCAATTTTTTAAACTCACAATTACTAATGAAAAAGCACTGCATCTAAGTTATCTTAGGTTGAAAAAGAGAAAAGTTGCAAATCACTGCTAACATCCAGCCATTTCATTTTAGAAACAAGAACCCAATTTTACCCCTAAAATCTGTTCTTCCCCTATCCCTCTAACCAGGCTTTTTCGTATCTGTAAACAGTGCCAAATCAACCCAATAATTTAAAAAAAAAAATCAGCAAACCTGGAAGTCATCCTTTCCTGCCATCTCCACAGAAAGACTTAGCTTTGTCTTACCCACAGAACTATGATTCAGAAAGCAGACAGTACATTTGTTTCACCTCCATATCAGGGTCCAACATGGTACCAGGCACACAAGAAGCATTCTGAACAAATGAACAACTAGCTAAAGGAACAAGTGAGCGAATGAATATGGTAATAAAGAAACAACTAAAAACCATCACAATCTAGATCAGTGATTGTCCATGTTACAGGACTGATTATGGAAGAGTGGGGTCCAGCATTTCAGTATGCTGACTCCAATGTGGCTTCTCTAATTAGCAGTCCAGTATCTCTATCTCCCCTAGTCACACCTGTTTAGTCAATCATAAGTGATCTCCTCCCCTTTGCAATGCCACCATATAGCAAATGAAAACTCAAGCTGACCAATTCACTCATTTGAGACACATCACCGTGAATATATTCAAAAGAGAAAGAGTGATGTTGCTAACAACAGGTTTTTGTTGTACTTATGTGTGTTAGAATGAATGATCTGTTCACTGAAAGAAAGAACCGAAAACAGAAAATTTATACTGTTGGGAAGCTTTGAGCAGTATCAGAGAGCAAGAAATTTAACAAAGAAAGAATGGCTGGGAGGAGAGATACTGGAGACTGGAAATTGGACCCAGGACCTTCACACTAAGCTATATCCCCAACCTCTTTTCTATTCTGAGGCAGGGACTCATTAAGTCACTACATTGCCCAGGCTCAAACCCGCAGTCCTTCTGCTTCAGCCTCTCAGAATGCTGGGATTACAGGTGTTAGCCACCATGCACAGCTAACAAAATTTTTAAAATTAACAGTTTTTTAATAAGCCAATCACTTCAAAGTGTCCTCTTGGGTTATGGAAATCTAAGTGTATAGGAAGCACTGATTGTAATGTGCTTGCATGGTGGCTGTATGGTCTTAAAAACAAATCATCCGAAACTATAGTCAGCTAAAAATAAAGTGATAGGGCCTACATATGTCAGTACTCATAGTATAAGATCCATTACCAATTCTGGTCTCTAAAGAAAATTCCTAGCAAATACAAATCTAAATATATGATTAATATGTACAACCACATGCACAAAAACTTGTCACTAAATAATGTTTTATGACTTCACTCCAGTGCCAACATATGTCAGACCTCATATTCAACACGCAATTACAGCTTGCTCCTCTACAGAAATAACTTGAGAGTTTACCTACTCTAGAAGGGAAAAAAATTTGTAAACAGGCAAGTATGTCATGAAACTGTCTATTTTATCTGTCTTTCGTCTTAAAATGCAGCTATATTTGCTGTTTTGAACAATGCACCTTCAGCAATATCTACGTTTTCATCAGTAGATGGATATCAGGTTTTCAAAGATTGCTTCAACCATGAAGAACAATGAAAAAACAAAAAAGTACATTTATAAAACACGGTGTCCCATCAATGGCACAAAATTCTCCTGTGAGGGAGACAACTTCGATGGAACGTGGAGGTAAGCATTACTCAGCGGTAAACAGACTACAAAGGGGAAGGAAAGGCTCCTACCTTATACATGACCAAGGCACTTTCAGTTTCTCATGGAAAAACACGGTCGTCTTTGTTCATGTAATTTTTTTCTTAAAAGTAAAACCTCAACCCATGAATACTGCAGAGCATTAATCCCTTCTTACTTGTCACTTCCTTCAGGCCCCAGAGGTGAGTGAAAGTATAAATGATCTACAAAAGCTCTTATTACAAGCAGTAGGTAAAATAAATGCAAGTGCAGAGATTATTCTGCTCTAAGGGTGTATTATTTTGTTAAGTGAAGAAACCCAGAATAAAAATTCTACCTCTTATTCTTGGCCAATAGCTTGCTGTAGACATCAGCCACAGTTTTTTCTTTCCCACATCTGGCCTCACCCAGGTGCACACATCCAGGTCACCCAAGTGGACCTCCTCTCCATTCACTTCCCTCTTCGATTTAAAAACTAAAATAAAAGTTCTGCCTTGTCTATTTGTTAGGATAGGAATTAAAACTCAGGACCTAAGAAAACAGTTTGTTTTGGATTTGGCAGGAAAAACATTCTCAGGCACTATGTAACTGAGTATCCTTCCCAAATGATCATATTTCTGCTGAGAAGCCTAAATAACTGAAGTAAACTGAAACTGAAAAATGATCCAACTATTTCTAGGATTTAGTCATAAAGCTGGCTAACTTCCAATCTCCTCAATTCTTATTAGCCAGGGAGACACTCACTCTTATGTGGGTAACCTAATAAACTTTCTATTTTGATTTGGAGAAAAAAAAGCCCTTCTAAAATTAGTCTATAAAATGTTTTAGCACCTACACAAATTACATATTAAAAGTGCCTGCTTTATATTATGAATATATTAATTATACTAATATTACAAGCAATGTGGTATCTCTAAATTTATAAGCCTCCACTAGAAAATATATTGTGCAAAAAGAATATAATCAACATTTCTTAAAGACAGTGATAACTAAAAGCAACAAACACTGGAGTATACACATGCTCTTGTCAGCAGACTTAAATTCCTGAAGGCAAAGTCCAATTCTTAGTGCACTTAATGTCCACAGATTGGAATAAATTCTATTATAGATCATGGGCATGCAACCATGAACAGACCAAAGGTTCTCCCACCATGGAGCTTATATTCCAGAGCTGGTGACAGTATCCTCCCCAAAATTTGATGTATAAATGTCAAAGGAATGATGTAAAAGGTAAACAAAGCTGATACAGAAGTGAAAATCTGTGGATTTTCCACAGCATGTGGAAGCTGATCTGAGGAAGTGACATTTGCAATGTAAGCCAAAAACTGTGGTCTAGGGGAAATGCAAAGCTAGCCCAAAAAAAAAGCTGGTGAGCACACGTGCAAAGGCCCTGAGGTGATCTAAGGGCTGAGCTTGCTCAGGATGGGAGTGAAGACTTGTATGACTGACACATGCAGCCCTCAGGAGACGATAGTCTATGAAGAGACTAGGGAGAGAAATAGGCCTCAGTCATTCAAAATCACACAATAAAAAATCTGCTCATTATTCTGAAGGCAAAAGGAGCCTGATCTGGTTTGTGTGCCACTGCACAGAAGAAGGGGTCAATGGGAGGGCAAGATTAGAGGAGAGACAAGAATGAAGAAGCAGGGCAGCAGGCTGGACAAACGAGGACAGTGCTTAGATACAGGCTGTGGAGGTGGTGACAGCGAGATGTGAGCATAAATAAAAATAAGCTTTGAAGCCGTTGAGGGGAGGTGCATACCTACATTCCCAACATTCTGGGAGGCTGAGGCAAGAGGATCACAAGTGAAGCCCAACTTGGGCAATTTAGTTGCCCAGGGTCAGGAAGACCTGTCTCAAAATTAAAAAAACAAAGATGCCGGGGGATTTAACTCAGAGCAAAGGTCCTGTGTTCAATCCCTAGAAGTTCAAAAAAGAACAAAATAAAATAATTTGTGGAGGTAGAATCTGCATGACTGGCCTCAAGGACTAAAATGGAAAAGTGAAAGTAGAACTCAAATACAATCCCTGGGTTACCCACATCAGCAACTCTGTATTCAAGTGCAGATTCATAAGCACAAACATACTGAAAAAAGAGCTCAAAGAGAGAGCTTGGCTACAGTAGTAAGTGTGGGAGTTAATAAACATTTATAAAGTTGGCTTTAGAACACGCATGGCTAGCTGGGCGCGGTGGCAAATGTCAGTAATCCCAGAGCAAAGCCTGAGACAGGAGGATCCCGAGTTTGAGGCTGGCCTGAGCTACACTGCAAGAGCCTGCCTCAACAAACAACGACCAAACACGTAAGGATCTGGATATCAGATCTGCTACTCACTGGTTTAGGGCTTAGGAAAATTGTTTAGTTTTCGCATCTATCAAATGAGAGTTAAAACACTTTTTTCACAAGATCCTCTAAGAGCAGGGACTTGCAAACTTTTCAGTAAAGGGTCTGATGATAAAGATTTTAGGGTTGGGGCCGTTGGGTCTCTGTCATGAATACTCGAGAGCCACTGTAGCACAAAAGTATGGGAACAAATGAGTCAGCCTGTGCTGCGCCTGTACTTACAAATCTTCAGCCTAAATTCCAATAGAACGAAAGGTTATATGACAACGCCTAGATCCCTAATGTTATATTAACTATAAGGTGATACTCTCTCTGCTCTAACAATAATATACTTTATTATGAGAACAGAGACCAAAATTGATGAAATGTTGTCATTATTTTGACAGAATAATTTGGCCACTAGAAAGGTTAGGATCTATGGTGGAAAGGAAAGAGCTATCTATGAAGAGAATACACCACCACCCTTTTTATGCTGTTTTAATATTGCTATTGAAAATTAGGTTTGTAAAAGATCTAATCTGTAATATATTTGTCCAGTTAATACAACCCCGTTCTGAAAAATTTTAAGAAGATCCAACTTGAGATGCAGAAAGAGATACAAAAGATGGTAATGTGCTCAATCAGAAGGACTGTGTTTGACCCAGAATCTCAAACTGATTCAGTAGTTCATTACTACTTACCAATTATGCCATATTGATAGTAACAAAGGCTCCGTGATCCTAACTTTGAGAAATTCTAATGTTAGAAATTCACATGAAAACTCATAAAAGTTAGAAGCGAAGACTATTCCATTGGTTAAGGGAATCCACAAAATAAAAGAGCTACAGCAGCAAATTTGCGCTTCTATTTTTAACCAGGAAGATTCCATTACTCAGAGATCCTCTTTCCAACCCCATCATCTTCCAAGAAATGAAACTTGAAAGAGATCAGTAACTTCAAAAACAGTAATAACTCCCATCTTCTTTTGGTGGGGCTGCATGAACTTATGTCAAAATTATCTAAAATTAAACCACTCAAAATCTTAATCTCACATTTCGCCTCCTTTCTGTCACAAGGCCATAGATAGACGGTAAAAATTTATTAAGTAACATCTGAAGTGTAAACCCAGGGCTTCCTGAGTGTGTATGTTGTTCAGAACCATGTAATAGCAAACTCAGATATTTATTTTACTATTATTTAAGCATTGTACAACAATCATGATATAAATTTCATATGCTTATTACTCTAGCTTTTAAACAACATCAAAACCAGTTTACAAAATATCCACGATCCAAGGCTAAAGCTAGTAACATTTATACTAACCACCTGAGTTCAGTGTGACGAAAGATGCTATTTTTCAAAACAAGGTAACCACAGGCCAGGTTCAACAAGTTGATGCTACTACGGACTCCGTAAAAAAAAAAATTTGAGGCACTTTTTGTTATTTGGACGCACAATACCATGCTGCAGCCCATCAGGTCCCCTGGATCAATCTCACATTCACACTTTGTAGCTAGCCCCCACTCTCCTTCTTTACCCCACCCCAACCCCGGGTGATTAAAGTAGCATGACTTGGGGTCAATGCTTTTTGCTTTGTTATGTGTGTTTTACAATGAAGCTACAATGCATTCCTTTTATACTTTACATGATTTGTTTATGTTGTATGTGATAATGCAGCTTAATAATTTATCATTTATATTTGTAATACTTTACACAAGTATTTATATATTCTACTTTATAATTCAAAATGTACGTTCAAATGCCTTATTGCACTTGCTCTTAAATAACCTATCCTAATGATTTTATATTCTAAATTGAATAAAAGGTACAAATAGACAGATGGCTTATTTCTCTGCTATTGCTAAAGAAACTAAATAAAAGAAATACCAGTGTTCTACCTTACCAATTTAACATCACAAAGACTTTTTACTTTTTAAAACAATTACAGCCAACCTGTGGTCCCAGCTCCTTAAAAGGCTAAGGCACCTCCTGATTAGCCCTAGCAACACAGAGACCCCATCTTAATGTATTTTCCAATTTTTATGAGTTTTGAATTTTTATTAACATCTACTGGTATATTTTTAACGTACATAGTTATCACATCCATTACATGGAATTTGTGCCTGTACATAACATGTCTTAGTTTTTCATTTTTTTCCATTCCCCTTCCCTCCCCTCAACTCTTTTTTCTTCAAATCTTCAATTCTTTTTTTAACCCCTATTTCCTTTCTTCCCTTCCTCTGTCACCCTCCCTTGTTCCCCTTCTAGTTGGAACATTTTCTTCCTACTTCCCAATATCTGTTCTCCATTTGCTCCTTATTTACCCTTCGGGTTTCTCACAGAAGAGAAACAATATGATATTTAAACGTGTGTCCAATTTATTTAATTCTTTTTTATATTCTCAAGGTGCATCCATTTACCCCAAAAGTCTCAGGTTTATCCTTCTTCATGGGAAAGCAGTACTCCACGGCATATTAAAAACCATGATTTCTCATAAAAGAAAAATTTTCAAATTTTTAAAAAACTAAGTACTGGGGCAAGGGTGTAGCTTCTACAGAGTCGGCTCAATGCTCTGGGTTCAATCTCAACGTGGAAGTGGAGAGAGTACATGCAGGCAGAACTACATCTAAGCACATCGTCAGCATTAATTATTTGACAAGTTTAGTAAGTATAATTAATCATGCATGAGTAGGAAAAAGTGACAGCATAAAAGTTTGTCACACTGACAGCTAAAAAATTTAATTTCAACTACTGCATTCTACCATAGCAGATAAGAAAACTGGCTTTAGAAATCTGCTTCTATTCATAACAAGTCTTGTGATCTTGGGGAAACGATTTGACCTTTCTATATCTCAATTTTCTCATATGTAAGATAAAGAGAAATACTGGTACATTACACAGAAACTGTGAAGATAAATGCAAAAATCTAGGAAATGGAGAGCAGTACCATCACCCAGCAAGACTACAACAGCTGTTCATTCTTAAAGAAATGCTTTAAAGAGTTATTCAGACAAACCACAGTGTAATATAAACAAACACCATGAGAATCTCAAAGTAATATGTGAATGACATTCTTAGTTGACACATCCAATGAGTTACATCCCAGTTCTGTGGTCACAAGGAGATGTACCCTCAAAAAATAAAAAAAAAAAAAAGACATTTGAGGAGGCTCCACTACCACCAGACTAGGCACTCTGCCCTCCTTCCCCACCCCCACCCCGTCAGCCCACCGCCACAGGCCCGGCCCTCACCCTGTCACCATCAGGGAGTATCAGTGAGCAGCCACCCCTCGTGTCTCCAGCACCCTGGGAATCTCAGATGGGAGGAACCCAGGTGCCCAGCCCAATACCCTGCATCGCAGGACGGGAAGCCAGTGCAGGGAGCATGGGGACTCAGAGGAACACAGGAAAATGTCAAGACAAAGGAGCAAGGTGCAATCTCAGACTTCCAACCCACCTAGAACAAGTCCGGGAGACACAGACACAAAACACATTTGAAGTCACACACCTGAAATTTCTGAAATGATAGCAACTGACCTAAAGAAAAAACTTAGTTCTTATATTGTTTAATTTTGCATGCCTGTATCTGGTAGTCTGAGCAACTATTTAAAGGATAACAATGTACAATATAGTAACTACTGATTTCCTGTCTTGTTTTTGAATTCTAACATTATTTGCATTGTTTTGTTTCATTTTTTTTTAAAAAAGACATTTGAGTAGATACTCTGTAAAACATTATCATTTTCTATTAGAAATCACAATTCTCCAACTCAGTGGCTCACCGTGAAAGGAAACTGTGTTGCTGTTTTCTAATCCAGTCTCAGTATGTTCCCTGGCTAGCCTAGGATTCAATCATCCTTCTGCCTTAGCCTCTGGAATAGCTGGGACAACAAACACATGTCACTTTGTGCCACTATAAACTTTGTGATTTAGCTATAATGAAACTTACCTACTGGTTTGTCCTGAAAGTCCAAGTCTATAACTTGTTATGCTCATATAATTATTAGTGGGGGCCAGGGATTTAGCTCAGTGGCATAAGTGTCTGCCTAGCAAGCACAAGGTCATAACTTCAATCCCTGGTAACCAAAAAAAAAAAATTATTAGTAGGGCCTCTTTCACAATAAAAACTGTCAAAAGATTGATAAATTCCAGGGTCATCCAACAGATAGGCCTACTGCAGAAAAGGAACAGAGATGAGAGACAAAGCAGAGGCATGCTGACTGGGAGAGCTCTGCAGGCTCCCACCAGGCCCCCTTCCATGCTTTGTTCATTGAATGCAAAAATCAGGAGATTCCCTGAACAATGATTTTAAGCCCAACCAAACACGGCTGCACTTCAAATGAAGAACTCAGGAAAAAGCAAACAGCAGGTCTTTTTCCTTCTGATTTCATAGTCCCCAGAGCCTACTCTGTATGAAGCCTACTCATGGAAGACAATCATCAACAAAATGTGTTCAATTTGTCCTTCCCATGTGTCAATCTGTGGAATCACCAATTGTGGAGTGTTCGTAAATTCTTGAAAAACAGTGGTGCCAGCCAGAAGCCAGAGTCCTCTTCCTATGACCCCAACTCCCAAGGAGGGTGGGGCAGGAGAACAGAAAGTTGGATGCCACCCTGAGCAACTCAAGAGACCTTGTCTCAAAATAAAAAAGGAAAAAAGGGGTAGGATGTTGCTCAGTTGAAGAGTCTTTAGCCCAGAGAAGATTCATAAATGTTTACGTTAATGTTTGAATGTGAAGTTATAAAAATTCAGATTTCCACTTCCTCTTGGGAAACCAGAAGTCCCTGCAATCCTGAGCGCGCACTGACTCCTGTAGTTTCCGCTGGAGTGGAGCAGAACCTGAGCACAGACAGCCACCATCCAGGCCTGCACAGCCCTCATCCAACCCTCTTCCTGGGCATTTGAGACCCTAACCTCCAATTAACAGCCGGAGATAATCCCTCAGGAAACCACATTTGGTCCCTCACGTCCTCCACCCTCTACCAGAGATTCTCTCATTCAGGGCAAATAGGAATCAAGAACTTATCAGAGGATTGACAATAAGCAGGAAATTAGGTTTTTCTTTTCTTCTATCAAAAGCCATATGGCTTCCACTGCTCCCACTGGACTAAATGTGTTATTTGTGAGGTAGCATCACATTCAGCTCTAACACTTAAATGCCCAGATGAGGTCTTCTTAAAGGCTGCTTGTAATCAACTGTCCTTAAATGACAGAAAGGACACAACAACCTCTACTGAGAACACAGGATGCCACAACCAGCAATAAAGTTAGCAAAAATATGTTTATCACATCTAAAGAAATAATGAAAACCTGGAGAAACGCAATTTATTCCTCCTTACTGCCAGAGCAAGAATATTTTAATATAATAAAGTCAGTGCTAACTTTCAGGAACTCTCCAAATCCTTAATACATGAAAGCTAAGAAGTTTCAGGCAAAACAGCATAAAATGAAAAGATTGAATCATGGTTATGATTTTAAAACAATTTGTAGTAAAAGATTTGCTAAAAATTTTGATCATAAATCAAAACTGCTCCCTTCATGTAGGTACTTTTGATTAATAACATATTTATTTTACAAAGTAACTGGTGAAATGGAAGGTAAAGAATTTTCTTCAATTCCACTACCGCTTTTTGTGAAAAACCACTGATCAAACAGAAAGCATCTCGGTTATAGACACTAGAATTATAAAATAAGAAAAAGCTAAAACCTTATTTATAGAACTTTTTTATCTCACTATTAATTTCCCAGCTACCAAAAGAACTTCCACCATGTCACGTGGTGCAACCTGAGACTTAATTTATATTTAGATAACCCTAACAGTATTTTTCCAAAGAACCTAAGGTACTTTGCAAACACTGAATAACCATTTTTAAAGCAGCATTTTTACGTGCTTTGATATTGTTTAAGACTATTTAAATATTTAAAACCAAAAAAAAAAAAAACCTGTTTTCAATGGCACCATCACTGTGGTAGTTTTTCCTCTTGCTTCTAAAAGTTCTGCCTGTTTATAAGGAAGTAAAAGTTCCGTTTAGTAACAGAACACTTAGATTTAATAAACCCTGACTAAATGTGGAGAATAAATATGGAAAAGAAAAAAATTTTAAATGACATTTGCAATCTCTTTTACACTGATTTTTGTCACCCAAATACTATGTATTGAGTTTATCTCCAATCTGCGTGTAAACAACTGCAAACAAGAAGGTTTCCTTCCCACTCTACACCCAAACGCAGAACTGTACTTTCTGATCGACCATCTGTTAAATGCCTGGTAACTCCTCTAAGCCCCGCTCCCGGGCCAGGTGTCTGCAGGTGCTGCGGTGACGCAGACGCCACCGGCCAAACGGGTAAAGGTGCAGGACTCGACCCGAACTGACGAGGGGCCTTTAGGAACCCCACCCTCTCCTGCATCCCCAGCAAGACAGCTCTAGCCCCAACCCAGACACCGCGACGCACCGGGACGCGCGCTTCTCCCGGGCCTCCTCCGGCGCGCCGCCCCCTCCCTAGTCCCAGCCCGCCTCCCCCTCGCCGGCCCTGCGTCTGCAGGTCGCGGGCTCCCGCCGCTCTCCCGGCCAAAACCCTCCTCTCCCCGCCTGCGTCCGGGGCCGCCGGCTAGCGCGGCTCTGGAGCGCGCCACGTGGAGCGCGCGCGCCCGCAGCCCGACCCCAGCAGGTCCCTCGCGTGGGGTCCTCGTCCCTCCCTCCGGCTCTCGCAGCGCACGGGCCGGGCCCGCCCCCCGGCGCCCGGGACTTGCCTGGTTTGGGTCTGTGGCGCGGAAAACGTGGCAGGCCATCTGCGACTCGGGGTCGTCGGGCTGCGCCTTGATCAGGTAGGCAAAGTAGGTGAGGTCCTGGCTGTTGTGGATGAAGCGCGAGATGTGCTGAGCCTTGTGCTCGAAGATGAAGACGGCCGGGTTGGGCTGCGTGGCCGCGGGGCCCGCGCCTCCCGTGCCCCCGGAGCCCGGCGCGGGGACGCAGCGCAGGAAGGGCGCGCTGAGCAGCAGCAGGACCTCGCGCGCTGCCGGCGCCCCGCAGCCGCCCGCCTCGGGCTTCTGGCTGCGCCTGCGGATCTCGGCCATGAGCCAGGGCAGCATGGGCAGCGTGGTCCTGCGGTCCAGGCAGGACCCTCCCACGTAACACAGCCGGAACCTCTTGTCGCCCGGCTTCCCGAGCCCGGGGTGCGCTGGGGCGCCCGACTCGGGCTCCAGGGGGTGCGGGAAGGGCTCGTCCTGAATGCAGCTGGGCGGCTCCATGGCGCGCCTCGCCCGGCACCGTGTGGCCCGCCAGGCGCGCCTCGCCCCCAGTGCACCCTCTGCGGGCGCCGCCGAAACTGTGCCAACTACTGCCCCGGATCTCCCACCCGCCTCGGCGCGACGAGCCCCGCGCGCCCGCGGCCCTGAGCGGCAGCGCTGCCCGGGGCGGGCCAGAGGCTCGGGCTGCCGGCGGCGGGGCGAGTGCCCGGCGGCGGGCGGGCGGGCGGGA
>PVJX010019456.1:0-34701 GCA_004027295.1 Dolichotis patagonum | reverse complement strand
ATCCCTATCCCTTTTTAAATTTTTAGACAGAGCCTCACTAAGTTGCTGAATTGCCCACCGTGGACCTGAATTTACCATCCTCCTGCCTCAGTCTCCCAGAGTACTGAAATTACAGACATGTGCCACCATGTTCAATCCAGAAATTCTTAATTTTGGTCTATTTGTATCCATCAAAATTTCACTTTTTGTGCTTTGAAAAAAAAATGATGGCAAAGTTTATTTGAAAAGTGAGGGATGAGGGAGAAACTAGCTCTACAGAGCAAAGTTGTGCCCGAACAAGAGAGGAAAAGAAAAGAGCAAAAATAAAAGTATACTCTGCATCTGGAAGACACAGCATGGAGTACCGTGGAGATCCATGACAGTGGGATCCTCGTGTGTCCCATTACTTTTTGCTGTCCATATCTTGTGAAACTCCATGAGAAATTCTACATATCACAATCCTGAGAGGCAGTGCTGCGTGGATCTTGGGATTCTCACCATGCCTCTCTTCCCAGCCAGCCTAAGCCACGCCTATCTCCTATCTCATTTCCCCCTGAGAGATATAAATCCTGTGATTCTTTATGGGGTGCTGAAGGAGTAGAAGGGTTTATTTGCTATAGCTTCTTCAAGCTGGAAGGGGCTTTAGGCCCTTCCTACTAGGGATTTCCATTTACCTTGTGGTGCTATTGTTGCAGGCAGCTGAGTTAGTGAAAAATAGTATAGGCAGTGAGATAGGACTAGGTCCTCAATAGAGCCCGTGCAGACACCTGGAAACTGCAGGTGGTGGTGGTGGGGGAGTTGACGCCTCCTGCTGTGGACCAGGCCTCAAGACAAAAGATCATACAAATGCACCCGTATCCTGAGGATTGATACCCTGAATAGTTCCCATCCCCCTAGGAAAGAGTCACTACTCTGTAAGAATGCCTGCTTCCTATGTGACTTGCTTCCCCATTTGTCCCTAATGTAATCAATTTTACCTAAACTATTGATCTTATTGGCTAACTATAGTTATGTCCCACCTTATGCCCATCTGCCTTGTGAGCTCCCAGTCTTCTCCACCTTGAACCCATGGTTTTACTCTATAAAAATCCCTGGAAAAGACAGAGTCCTTGGCAACCTGCTCAGGACCCCTTCTGTCTCTCTTCAGAGAGAAGCTTTCCTTCTCTCAATAAATATATTCTACTCTTCACCTCTGTTGTTCCTAAAATTCATTCTTCGTTTTAGAGAACATGAGCTTGCGGACATAGTAGGTCGAGAGTTTCATTCCCCTATATCACTATGACTCCCTAGCTGGGTTGAAGAAAGAAACACTGGTCTGAAGATGATCAGAAAAGAGTGACCATCAAACTGCCTGTTTGGTGGGAGAAAGAAAATTTATGATCAGCCCAAGTGTGAAGAGTAGGTCAGATTTCTACACTTCCTGTAGAGAAAATGTATGCTAGAGAGGTGTATTGATAAATCATCAAGAGTTAGAGAATGTCAAACTGCGGGCGCACGCCTATAATCCCAACACTCCGGAGGCTGAGGCTGCTTTGGGATTGCTGAAAGTTTGAGGTCAGCCTGGGCTACCTAGTGAGTTTCAAGGCCAGCCTCAACTGTGTAATGAGACTCTCAAACAAACAGACAAACAAAAGAGTTAGAGAGCCATGGCCTTAGCAAGATCTTGTTTACTTATCTGTAGCAGCACTGGAGTCTTGCTTTTTGAAGAGAAATCTAAAATCTTCCAAAAGCTCTCAGGAGTAGCTTTTCCCTTTTGGGTGATCTTCCTTTTCAAATAGTTTAGGTGGGACTAGCTTTAATCTGGAAAGATAAATCCAATGATCTATTTCTTCCACCTTTACTGTAGTAAATGTGGCAAGGATCACTGCAAAATGGTACTTCTATTTTGGCTTTAACTGGTCAGCAGGTGTTACTTCTCTCCAAGTTTTCACAAGCACTTGGTTTAGAGCAGATGGTAGATATTCCCCCAAAGCCAGGAGCTGGCTGGACTCTGTTCCTATACATTTGCATAGCCTGTTGTACTTGGTCCAGATTGAGATACTGTAATGCAATGGCAAGCAGAAACATGGAAAGGACACTAGAATTTGGAGGCAGATTTATTCATGACAATGGGTACTGATCAGGATCATTTCTATAGAGAGACTTGAATTGTCCAAATCTCAGGATGATTTTTTGAAGAAGCACCTTGACTGTAGGGAGCTGTTGAAGCTGAAAAATGATCACATGTGCAGAACTGGGGCTTGAGCGTCCCAAGAACAAAGAGTGCCTAGGGCAAGCCACTTGAAGAAGCTGCTTCAGTCCAGAAAGACACCAAACCCCTAGACAATCCAAGCAATGGGTTGCTAGGCAAAGGTGTTGCTAAATATATAAATAAATGCCCCTAGGTTGATGGGGCAGTTCCTTTCCTCTCATCTGGAAGTAAGGGGCTCCACCTGACCCCAGCTTTTTTCTCTTCTTTACTTTCTCATTCTTTTACAGTCCTTCACTCCAAGAACGTCAAGAGCTGTGTGGGTTGTGGCACTTTACTACCTCTGTAGCTTTTTCTGAATGGGTAGGAAAGGCTTCATTCCAGCCTGTGAAGGTGTCAATTACAACCAACATCTGTTTAAATTTTCCACACAGTGGCATATGGGTAAAGTTTAATTGTGAATCCTCTCCAGAGTGTTTCTTTCCATTGTACAAGTTCTGATAAAGGAGGTAGTTTGGGCTTGTGCAGGTTATGGTAGGCACAGAGTAGGCAAGCTTTGTAGATCTGTTGGGTGGTGGTTGCTAGTCCTAGTCCTGTGAAAGCTTGAGTGACTATTTCCAATGTAGCATTTTATTGGAAGGAATTATGAAGTGTTCTTATATCATTTCACTGTGTCCCTTGAGGAAGGACCAGTGTGCAGTGTGTTTTCTAACCACTACCTGAGCCCCTTTTCAATTCCCTCTTTTCCTAAGGCCCATTTATCTTCCTGAGGAGTATAGACTGATTTTAATGGTTCCTTTGGAGATGGGAATAAGGCTAGAGTCTGAAGGGCTGTAAGACTGCCCTTTTTGCCTCCTCATCAGCATTTTGATTTCCCAAGATTTTGGACATGTTTCATTGGTGCCCTTTATAATGCATGCTTGGGATCTGCTTGGGAAGATGGGCTGCCTTTAGGAGTTGTAGAATTTCCTGCCTATGTTTTATAGATGATTGTTTGTCATTAAGCCTCTTTCTTTCCAGATTGTATCTAGAGTCTGTATAGATGTTTAACCTTTTGTCTTTTCTTCATCAATGCCCAAGTAAGAGCTCTCAGCTTTGCCTTTTAAGCAGAGGTTACTGGAGGAAATGGTTTAGCTTTAATGACCTTTTGTGAGCTGACAATTGCATAACCTGACTTTTAATGTCCTTCTTGGACAAAGCTACTTCCTTCAGTGAACGTCACATTCTCAAGATCTTGGAGGGACACGTCAGTGGTGTCCTGCTTGCTTACATAAGTCTGGGAGATTATTTAGTCACAAGAATGGCTAACTTCTCAGTGAGGAGAAGTAAAGAGTCTCTGATTAGTAGTCCCCTTGACCCCAACCGTGGCCATCGACTCAAAGGAGAGTTTTTCAGAGAAGGAAATCAAAATAGAATGAGGCAGCCCTGTATCAATAAGCAGTTGAAAAGGCTCACCCATGTTCTTTTTTTTTAAATTTTATTTAAAGAGAAAAAAAAAGCAATACAGAAAAAAAGGTAGAAACAATACAAAACCTCAAAAAAAAAACCCCATAAATCACTAGTTGACAAACCACATACTGTCCTCCCAGAAATAGCTGTTCATGTTACAAAATTAAGGTAAACAAAGTGAATACACAGTGAGGCTGCAAACAGATACAAAAAAAAAACAGGATGGAATGAAGCCAATTGAGACAGTATAGTGAAGTTGGTACAGAACATCACAGCAGGTCACCAGGACAACAGTAGCAGGCAACATTGTATATCTCGTTGACTTCACAATAGTTGTTCTTTCACTAGGTACAGCAAAATCAAAGAAATACACAACATTATAGAACACATCAACACAGAGTATTGAATAGAGCAACACCGTTAATCAGGACAAAGCAAAACGGCGATAAAAATATCTGCCTTCAGATATACTAGAAGGAAACTCCCCCGAATTGCTTTAACAAATTTGGTCATTTACTAAGACATATCCAGATCCCTGGACCCCAATTGTTAACGGGGTGGGTGGGGGGGAGAATGTGGTATGTTTGATGCTAAACCCGCGCCCCGGTAAGCAGCAGGCTGCTTACTGGTTGGCTCGGCGCCCTAAGTTCCAGCATGGCGCGGATCTCAGGAGACGCTCTTGCTTCTGGTTTCCCCGCCCTGGGGTGGCCGCGGCTTCACCCATGTTCTTCAGAGGAGATGGTAATGTCTGTGGAGAGGGGCATTGCATGTTCCTCTAGGTCTCTTCAATCATCATAGCAAGAAATGAAGGTTCTGGCTGACTTAGCCCCTCTCCAGGAAGGGGGACAGTCAAACCTCCAGTGCTGTGAGTCAAGCACATTAGCTATCTCATATACAGAGAAGGGCCCAGACAGAGGCTCAGTGCCATCTCATGCCCAGTGTTCAGTCCTCTTAGTCCTCTTACACTTCAAACAAGGACTCTTTCCCGAGTTGTCCCTGAGATTTTCATTAGATGACCTGGGTGGGTTTAAAGCATTACCAACTGCAACAATCATAATCTTAGATTTTTTCACTGGTGTCTCATCTGGGTCCCAACCGTTGAACACAGGAAAAACTGTGGTCAGCATGTGGATCATAGGTGTCTGTGACCCCACTGGAAGTTTTTGTGGTTTATCTGGATATCTGGGGCTGAGTGACAAATGAAATGTTGCCTCATTAATGTTTCTCCTTCCCTGAAAGTTGGATCTATGTGAAAGGCTTCTGCTAATCAGTTATGAAACACAGCTAGATTTTCCTCTGTACCCTGTATGACCCCACTCACTTTATCACAATTAACAGATTCTTTAATTCACCTTTTTTTGTCCCCAAGGTAAGAACAGCTAGCATACTAGCGTACTAGCATACTAGACATCATTTCTAGTCTATGATGAGAATTATAGTCCCAGTTTGGTTCTATTGAAGGAAGGATAGCCTCTTTCCCTTTTCAAAGTATATCTATGTAGCTCCTAGCCTCTTACAGGAGTTTTTGTCTTTCATCTGAAGTACAGCAAGTGGCCGAGATGAATTGGACATCACACCATGATAAGTCAAAAGCTAGTCAAAATGTGGAGCCCATCTACACGCTTACTAGGGTCTTCTGACACTTGGTCTAGTCTTTCTTTGCATTGCTGGACGACTGCAACTGAAAAAGGGACCTGGACTTGAGTGTACCCTTCCACCTGGGACTTCTCTGACGGGCAGGATAAGTTGTGAATTAGAGCAGTAGTAAGTACCACTTGGGATTTGACCGATGGGGCGTGAGGCTGTCTGAATAGCATGGTGAGGGAGGGGGCTGAGGAACAGTAGGTTTCTCCGAGGCACTAGGCTCTCATGGAGTCCCCTGGTCACTTGGAAGGGATAGACCTGATTTATTGGTTGGGGAATTAAAAGGAGGAGGTCAAAAGGACATTCCAATGTGGTCATCTTCCCTAAAAAATTACTGAGACTTAGATCTCCTTGAGAGACAAGAGGAGGGTGGATTCAGAACAGGGTCATTCAGGGCATCTTTCTTCTCCTCAGATCCCACACAAAGAACTGTAGTCCCTGAACATTCCCTTTGATAAAGAGTCACGAAAGCCTGAACATGAAGCATTTCACTTCACCTTTCATGTTCCAAGAAAAAACACTATATGTGAAAAGTCTCATGGTTTGGGGTACCATCTCATACTCATCTTTTTTCACGTGCCAGTTTGTATTGGACCTAGACTATGTTGCAATAGTAGATAAGTTGTTCTTACTTTAGCTGTTCTTATTTTGCAGAATCAAGTATTTCCCACTCATCTTGGATACAGCCTAGTGGTGAAGTTGGTGGAATCTGTATGGTGGTGAGGTCCAAGTGGATTCCCATCCGCTTGCCTTGACCCCTATATAGAGAAGAAGACAGGTCTAGACTCATTAAAGTAGTATCATACACAGAAGAAGACTCAAGGTCCACAAGGTACCCCTTGTGAGACCCTTACCCAGACTGGACAGATGTCTGTGTCTGAACCTTGGGGTGACATTAGTACTGAGAGTACAGAAGCACAGAAGAAAGTTCCCTGAGAGCTTTTGTGTCCATACTGGGATCTGTTAACTCATGAGGGAGAAAGGGATCCAAAGCCACTTGTTGGGCTTACCTAGTCCTTTAACTATTGCGTAGTAAGTGTGGAATTTTCCCAAGCCAAGTTCCCTTAACCTCCCTGTTGAACCAAATGGCTCTTTCTTTAAACCACATGGGGTAAACATTTCTTGCATTTATTGTGACAGAAAAAGGACTGAGAATGGGGATAGTTCTGCTTTTACATATTCACAGTCACATAAGTTTTAAATGTTAAATGCTACTTTGCCCAGGAAGTTAGGAACAGGTCTTTAACTTATCTGCTCAGGCCCTGTGCAACTCTGGTTGGTCCCTCCCAGTGCTTGCGGGTCTTCATCCTTGTGCCATTTATCATCAGTGAGGCACACCGTGTTGTGGGCAGCACCAATGTCAGCATGCTTCGTGTCCACATTAGCATAACTGTTTCACTGGCTCTCGGTTCTGGCCAAAAGCCTTGGGTGTTTTAAACTGGAAAAGTTTTTTTCTTGCACCTGCACCGTTGCCTCCCCCCAAGCCATGGTACGATGCTCATGCCCCATGGGGCAGGCTTCAAGCATTGCCTGCAGGGTGTTGGGGATAGGCCTCAGGCACAACTGGATGCACCTGTTCCTCCCCTGGCCACCACCTGAGTTCTTAGAGGGACACCATATACAATCTTCTCTTCCAGTCAGGAAGAAGTTAAAAGGTTCCTCTCGTTCTCCACCAGCCCACATGCTCTTGAAAATCAGAGGCTTAGCTTGTAAGGCCAGTTACTTAAAAAAAGGAAACAAGAGATAAGGAAAAAGATGGTGACCAGTGACACAAACCCATACGACAAGATAGTGGCTGGCCACGTGGCAAGGTAAGGAAAAATGAATTAACTACTAAGGAGAAAAATCTGCAGACTATATGAAAGGTAGAATGGGGAGCAGTTACCATTTCTAGGCCAATGTTACTAAAAACAATTTTTTTTCATTCTTGCCCTTCTAAGGGGACCTTTTAGGCATTTTCTCCTTATCATCATACCTCATATCAGAAACTTGAGTACTACAGAAACTGCGTATTTGTTTGTGTACTGTGGCCCTGTGGAGGGATAACCTAAGGTTACTTCACACATTCTCTCAACCAACAACCAATCTCACGAGACTGCTTGCCCTATGGCTAAGGCTTTGTACACAAGGAAGGAACAAATGTAGAAGATCCCTCTCCCCACCTTGCTGCCAGAGTGATAGATTTTAGGCATATAATAAACGACTAAATACTAGTTGTTACTATCATGATTATCATAAGATTCTGAGTGGATGGACCTGTCACCGCCACCACTTTGTTTCTGTGTACCTCAGGAGGAAAAAAAAGCACCCGGAATAAGGTAGAAACCACCGTCCTCCTAAACTCATTACTTGCCACCCTGAAGGCTACAAAGGAGAAATGTTTATAGGACTCAACTCTGCATCACAAAGCAAAGCAGTGAAGAAGTGGACCTGGAGTTGAGAGTAAACAAACCCACAACTGGACCATGTATCAAAAGAAACTCTTTTCAACTAGTTTTGCTACTTCAGTCCTGGCTAGTAAAGATTGCGCGGTGCCAAGGTTTTGCACCTTGTGGTATGTACACATCCAAACATCCAGGAATTTGTAAAAATGCAGGGCATATGGTCAGTCAGGAAAATTATTGTATGTTGTCATTTATGTATGAAGTTTATACCTTTGACTCACTAACAATAAGACTTACATTTCAAGACTGACTGACTGTTGATTTTTGTGGTGGTGTTGATTAGATCCAGGGCCTCAGACAAGCTAGGCAAGTGCTCTACCATCAACCTATACCTCCAGCCCTGAGGGATTTTCTTAAAAATAAAAAGAAATGTTCAATTTGCTTAAATGTTACTTTCAAAACTATTCAGCCAAGGAATGTGCTGACCAGTTGATATGAGTCTTTGACAGTAACTTTTTAAAGTGTAATTCATTGGACATTTTGATTTACCGATGAGCCTATTGTGAGACTGGAAAGTACACAAATTCTTCAGGACTTGATTATTCTTGGGTGAACAGATAAAATTGAATTTCTGAATCACAAAACTAAGGACAAAACATCAGAGAAGGGTAATAATTCATGGCAACAAGGAAATCTGACCTGACCAGTGAAATATTGCTGCCTACCAGACACTGTATATATCACCAAACAATAATGTCTATAGTTGAGGCCGAGCAAATGTCTTCAGACTTGCTTGAAATTTTCTGTAGTTCTAACTTCTTGCCTAAGCTGCATGTCCTATATATTTCTTCATTCCTCCTTCGAGTTTTGATTTGGGTGTGACATGGCTTGCTAACACAAGCTCTCAGAGATTCAGTATCATTGCCTGTAGAGTGGAAAGTTGGAAAATATTAAGTGGTATGTTGAATAAACACAATTTTCTGACCTAATCAAAATACAATTTTATTTTTGTTTCTTTTGTTCATATATATATATATATATATATATATATATATATATATATATATAATATATATACAACCTTCTCAGCTCCATTATGAAAATTCTAACAACTCCATAAAATATCCTGCCACTTTGAAGTCTTAGATTATAACTTTCAGTTATAAGCAGTCTCAGTGCAGAAATTCCTTGTCTAGTATAAGATATGAGTCAAAACAATCTAATTTTGAGGACACATCTTGTCCACTCCTCCATCCCAGAACAGCTGCTCTCTGAAAGCTTGCAGTGGGAAGGGAGCGATGCAGATGGCTCTTCCTTGGCCCTTAAGTGAATGAGGATAACATTCTGGAGATCTTTCATTTGCTCTTCCAGATGCATCTTCCAGATGCTCTCCTTTCCACCATCCTCTCTGTCCTGGGAGTCTGAGCCACACGAATGTACTGCCTTTCTCTGGGGTTCCCAGGTGGATTTGGCCAATGGCAGGGAGGAGAGAGCAATGGGGAATCAATGGCAGAGGACTAGAGGAAAAAGACCAGCAGGCCAAGATCACAGCTTTATTTCCTTGACTTTTTGCTGGTGAGATTGTTTCTGGCTGGCTATGCCTAGTAAAGGTTACTGATCCCACTGAATAAGGAGGTCTGCTGAGAATAACACTCCCTTTCTGGGTTCAGACAATCACTTCCTTAGGGCCCAAGTGTGTCAATCACTCTGCTGCTTCTGAGGCCTAGTTTCTAGACCAGCCTTTGTGTTTTATTCTACCCATCAATTTTCGTAAATAATATCCTCCTTTGAAAACAACCTCCCCAGCTAGGGGTGTGGTAAAATGTGTATTTAGCATGTGCAAGACCCTGGGTTCTGTTCCTAGCAACAAAAGGAAAGGAGAAAGGGAGGAAGGGAGGGAAGGAGAGAGAGAGAGAGATCTCAAATTATCCTAATTTAAGTGTGCCATCTGTTTCTTATTGGGACCTCAACTGGAAAAAATCAATCAAAATTCATATAGCATAGCAACACTTGAAATTTTTTTAAAATCTATTTTCTCATATAAAGTAACTCCACATTACAAAACTTACACAAAATAATTTGTCCTATAATATTATCCAAAAGTAACTCAACAGGTACTGTATTGCATTGTACTAACTCCGCTTTAGGCTGGTGTTTGTGCATCTATTCAGCATTTTCTAGTGTACGAGTTATTTAAATTCTTAAAGTATTTACCAAGGAAAGCTTAGTTTTTAGACTAAGAAATACTGAAAAATTGCCAGTGATTCTTTTATTAGAGGGCCTGAAAAAATTATTAACTGTGTCTCTTTTAACCGCTTGTCTCCGATCAGCCCTGCTTCCTCAGCAACATTTAAAATGAAAGAAATCAAGTAAACAGCTTTCAGCAATCAGGAGACCCTAAAATAGCAGACGATCTATAGCAGGGTAAGCTCACACCAATACACATGCAAATCATTCGAATTTTGTACCTGGCAAGTAAAGTTAACATTTATACTTTGATCTGACTTGATTATTTGCCAAAAAAAAAAAAAAAAAAAAAAAAAGCAGCAAACAAACCAAAAAACAAAGCAAAACAGAAAAAAAATCCTTGCTTTTCTGTGGTATAATTATAGATGCTAGTTCTGTCTTGCAGCCAAGTTTCTCACTAGAAGGCCACATTAATCTTATGCTTTCTTTACACAGAATCTTATGCTTTCTTTACACAGAAATTAGTATTTCTTAACAATGAAAAAATGGTATCCACTAGTACTTACAGAGTTAAAAAACATTGTTTTCAACTGGGGATGTAGCATAGCAGTAGAGTGAATTTCTAGCACACAAGGCCCTGGGTTCAATCCCCAAAACTTTAAAAAGAAAAAAACAAGTCTTTCTTTCTTTCTTTCTTTCTTTCTTTCTTTCTTTCTTTCTTTCTCTTTCTTTCTTTCTTCTTTCTTTCTTTCTTTCTTTCTTTCTTCTTTTTTTTTTTTTTCTTTTTCCCTCTGGGTGAAATTAGTGGTATTAGTCCATACATATTTACTGAATGTTTCCTATGTATAAGGCAAGAAATAGTGTTGAAGAAGACAAACAAAATCCCTATCCAAGGTGGTTGCATTCCAAATAAAGCCGGGTTCACTAATAAACATGTAAACAAACAAAAACTGAAATTTCAGAAACTAATGGCTTATGAAGACAATGCAAATATGGTCAGTGGTACCTGGGATATGGTGTGCTAATTGGTGACATCCAAGTTGAGTGAGATCTAAAGGCTCAGGAAAGACAGCAGTGTGACAACATGGGGAAGACCTGTTTGCAAAGAAACAGTAAATACAACCATGTGTTATAGCACGAACCCGATGTGTGTGAGAACAGAAAAATGGGCAATGATGCCAGCGCAGAGAAGAGGGAAAACTTGGGAAGAGATGAGGAAATGAGACTGAAAAAGCCAGGAGGAGAGAGGCAGAGCCAGATCACAGAATGATGAGAAGGTACTGAAGGATTTAAAATGAGGAAGCTGGGAAGTAATAGGATCTGATTTTTATTTTAAAAAGCTAACTCAAGTTACTTTGTGGAAAATGGATGGTAGGAGGTCAGAGGTAGAATTGGAGATGCCGGTTCGGGGATTTAGCTCAGTGGCTTAAGCGCCTGCCTGGCAAGCACAAGGTCATGAATTCGATCCCCGGTACAAAAAAAAAAAAAGAAAAAAAATAATTGGAGATGCCAGGGAGGAGACAGTGGCAGGAGTCCAGGTGACAGATGCTGGTGGTGTGGCCTAGGATTTAAGTAAGCAACAAGGTTGTTTCTGGACCATACATTGCTTTTGTAAAAATTGCAAAAAGTCTTCCTTCCCTTTAGGAACCCTAAATAGCAGGCAGATTACATGCAGGATGGGAAGAAAAGAAGGAAATTAAGTGGATGGAGAGTGGTAGTGTCTTTGGCTCAGTTTTGATCCTATTCAACTTGAGGACCATGAAGTTTTCACATGCAGTGTGTGTGCATACCTGTACTAGCACACGAAAACTCAAACTCATCTACCTTGCTGACGATGGCTTCCCTTCAGCCGGCACCGGAAATATTACGCTGATGTCATGGAGATAGCACCTGTGAGATATTAAACCACTGTATTTGCCTTCCTTGTAAACTCTAGTCCCCATGGTTTCCCCACCCATTGAGTCAGTGACACATATTGAGTCATGGAGAGAAAAAAACCCAGCCAACAAAGGGCAAGTGATCACATAGTTCAAAGTTTTAGAATAGGATTTTAAAAAAATTCTTAACAAGACAGTAGACAAAATCACTTTGAAATAAAGTGATTTTGATTAGCAAAATCCAGTGTTTATTGAAAGAAAAAACTGTAACTGCGAACATTAGTGAGGCATTGCTTAGAGGACTGCCCCCGGAGTAGATTACAGATAGAGTTGAGAACACAGGATATGATGTCAGAGGCATTTCCCTACTACTGGACAGGAAGACCTCAGTTTAAGCAACATGCAGGAAGTTGGGTGATTCAGAGAGTATGAGCAGAGGGTTGTCCCAGAAAATGAGTGTATCCACTTTCCACTTGGAATTGGGGCAATTACACAGAAGTGGAAATATTGCGATTAGGCATTAAAAGGCCTTCTAATGGTGCATCCAGTTCCTGGGGACCTGTGCATGGTCTGAGAATCCTCAGTAAGAGGATGTTAGGGCTCAGAGGATGAATAGACTGGAAGAGGTCTGTTTGTGGGTCCACAAAGTGCACCTTACCACTGAGGGTTATGCCAAGAACTGTGACTGTCGGTAGCTGAGGTTAGCGTAGGCCCACAAGCCAAGGAGAACAATTTCCTCACCAAGGAGGAAAAGAGGGCCTAGAGAGAGGCAGATAGATTCTCTGCACTTGGATGACACATTGGGGAAGAGAAAAAAGAAGCGAATCCTAGGGTGAGGGTGTAACTGTAAAACACTAAGTGATTTCCCAAGGGAGAATTTTCCCAGTTTATAAAAAGACTATGAGAGTGTTTATTGGCAAGATCAAGCATTTCCACTTGCATCAGGAATGGAGACTTTCCAAAAAGAAGTCATTACCAGTAATAAAATTACCATTTTTTGTATGTATTTAATTTTCAGTGAATACATTTAATCCCGCTACATTAGGAAGGCCTACATTGTCACCAGATGAAGATAACTCAGCTTGTTGTGCTGGTACCTGCAATGAAGAGGAGCAGAAAGGACTGAATAAAGTGATTGAGTCTGCCACTAGCAGTTGTCTCTAGGAAGGGTAATGGAAAAAAGAGAAAAATACTTTTCATTGTATACTTTCTGTTCCTTTCACATTTCTTTACATTAACTATTCAAAAACCAAAATTACATTAAATACTTTTTGACTCACAAGAATCTTCAAGTCACTTCTCCTTAGTGTACCTCTTGGTTACCCCCTTCGTCTGTGGTTGTTTTGCTGTCTTTTTGAGACAGGGTTTCACTGTGCAGTTTAGGCTGGCTTTGAACTCACTTTGGACCCCAAGCTGGCCTCAAACTCACAGAGATCCTCTGCCTCAGTCTCCTCAGTGCTGAGATTACAGGCGTGTGGCACCACACATGGCATCATTTTAATTTTTTTTTTTGTATTGGAAATTGAACTCAGGACCTTGCGCTTGCCAGGCAGGTGCTGTACCACTGAGCTGTATCCCTGGCCCAATTATTGTTTGTGCCAGGAATCAAACTTATGACCTCACACTTATCAGGCAGGCACTCTACTACTTCATCCGTGCTGATGTTGATTCTGTAAGCTATCTGTCTTGTCTTTCCAACTAGCCCATGACCCATCTGTGCTTTGTACTCCAGACACAGATCCATAAGCTTGCAGGTGGAAGGTTGCATCTCCAATTGCATCTCTCTACAGGAGGTGACGATCATTCTGACCCAGTAATTTTTGCCTGATATCCTGAATCGAAGCCTGGGAAGGACTGACAGAGGGTATTCGTTCCCACTCAGGTTATTTCCATCCTTTTGGCATCATATAGCAATGGGGGAGGTAGTGGAAGGAACTTGAGTTCTGCAGTCAAACATGATAAGGTTTACCTCTGTCAGCTACTAGCTTTAGGTCCTTGGGTGAATTTCAAGTTTCTTTCTTTACACACTAAAATAATATTGAACTCACTGAGTTATCCTAGAACAATGCTAGAACTGCTTTGATTATTTTTAACCCCCATCCAAGAGAATGAACTGCTTTTTGTAAACTCTTGCATCAGGGCAAACTCAGCATATGTCTTTTCCCTGTTTTCCTTAGTCTCTAGCCAAGATATAAGCCCTTTTACTCATCTATTTACATCCTTCCTTATATGTATTTCACTCCTGACTCAGATTCTTTAGTTCCTTCTGTTATTAATTAGTATGTTTTCATTTGGAGATAATAGAAAACTCAAGTCTAACTGGTTTAAACATTAATGGGATTTATTGGTTCAAGTAACTCAAGATTTAGCATTGACAAGGGTCTTGGAGTTGGTTGTAGTTCAAATTTACTAAGGACCTTGTATTTTTGTTTCTCCATTCCATGACCCTAAGTGTGAGCTTTATTTTGGGATTGGCTCCACTAGTGGTTCTATAGGATAGATGTCATCAGCAAATAGGTCTATGTGCTTCTTCATTTTACTCAGAGGTACTGAGGAGTCTTCAAACTTCAAACAAAAGCCTGATCTTTTATTAAACATCCTGAACCAATCATGATGACCAGCAGAATGACATGTACTAACTCCTCTAGCTCTGAACTAAATTGTCCACCCTTTAGCCAATCAAAGTAGCAAGGGACTTGAGATCACCATGATTAACTTGGATCACTGATTCTCAACTGGGAAAGGTATCACCTAACAGATAATTCTAAGGAATGACTCATTAGGTGATTTCATCAATATGGGAACATCATAGAAGGTACCTATACAAACCTAGAGGCTTGTATTAGTCAGCTTTCCATCACTATAATGAAATATTCAAGACAATTTATAAAGAAAAAATGTTTATTTTGGTTCATAGTTTTCGAGGCTCCAGTCTAAGATAAGGTGGGCATAATACATTGGGCATTTGGCTAGGGTGGTACATCTTGGTGGGAATGCATGAAGGTTATATCATAAAACAGGAGATGGGAGAGAAGGAGGTTGGAGTCCCACAGTGCCTTTTAAGGCTGCACCCCAATGGGCTAAGGACTTCCCACTGGGCTCCAGCTTCTAAAGGTTCAAAGACTTCCCAAAAGCACCCAGCCATAGTAATGATACAACCAATTACACACGTAGGCCATTATCACATACACAGCATGCCACTGACTGAAATAGCCTCATGTGGCACATGATTGCATTTGTATATTGCTATGTTATGACTGGAAGTGACAATGACATTCAGATGGCAGTGATGGGGAGAATAGGAGCATCACCTGTTTCAACACACAGGACGGTCATATGCAGGGAAGACTTGGCCTGCTCAAAATGCCAATAGGACCGCTGAAGAAGCCCTGGTTTCGATCATGTTCAGTTTCCTAAAGTACAAAAGTCACACTGGAAGGAGGCTGATGCAGAAGGATCACAAATTTGAGGCCAGCCTTGACTAGGCAATGATGCCTTGGCTCTAAGCTTGAACTTTCCACTACTTGAACATCACAGTTTGAAAAATTCTGCTCAGTATTTATAATTTTGCTCAATAATCCAACCAAAAATCCAACTTGAAAAAACCTGTACAGGCTCATCTGCAACAGAAAAATGTGATGCTTCAGTCTAAGCTCTTCTCTCTCCAGACAACAGAGTCCTTGTGTTAGTGTGTCAAAGCATTCATCATTGTGATATTTTTTATTTTATTTTTTGCATTTTATTTGCATAAAATATTGTAACCATGGTTCCAAAGATAGTGGTACCAGCAATCAAACTAAAAAGAAAACTGAGAATCATGATAGTTAAAGAAAGAAATCACAGTGAAATTTATTAAAGTCCTAGAAAAATAAATTTATAAGTGTAAGTTTTGGACCTTGGAACCAATGATTTGCATTTCCATTTTTTTTAATGAGAAAAATATGTTCCGTTCTCAAACTTTGCAGTATTTGAACATGAATTTGTAACAAACTGAATTTGATAACTGAGTTATCACTGTATAGTGATAACACTATACAAACAAAACAAAAACAAAAGTCATACCGGGGTAGGTTGGATTACCTGAACAAAAATCAGTAGGCTACTCAGTGCCTTCCTGTTATGGGCTCCCTTTGTCTTTTCCTTAAATCCCAACTGTTATTTTAACTACACTCTTGACTATAGTTTACTTCTTAGTCCTATTTGGTCACATCTACCTAGCTAAACTCTACTCTGGTGGTGATTCTTGGTATCTGCTAGATTCCCCTAAAAACAGGCCCCAAAATTTAACTGAGTACAGGGCCATTCATATTAAAGGCTGTGTTTGTCAGCCTCCTTTGTGACTAGATGTACTAAGGTACTAATTTTTGGTCAAAGGACTTAAGTAGAAACAGCATATGCTTTTTTCTTGGTACTTCACCTATTGGTTAAAGTTCAAACAAAAATGGATGGGGTTGAAGAAACCATACCGAGTCACAATGTGGAAGCCAAATGCTGAGGATGGCAAAGACAGGACTAGAAAGTCTGAATTTCTGATACCAAGAAATTTTGTTCAAAGTCATTATTCATCTACTTGATTTTTCTGTAAGAGAGTAATCAACTTTCATGTTTGAGCAACTGTTACCTGGACTTTTCTGTCATTTACAGGCAAACATGATCAATTTTAAAATATTAGACCAATCTAACCCCCCTATCCCATATTGGAGGTGACTAAATACTGAGAGTCAAAGCATATAACTAAACTAAGCACATTAGTGCCTCTAATTAGTTATTTTCCAACACCAACTGAGCTCTCATGCTCTCCTGTAGTCTTTGCAGTTCTCTCCAGGAGTCACTTCAAGTCTTTATGTTTTCAAACCTCACTCTTCTTTACCCATCTTCCCTCTACTTATCTAAGGAGGAAGAGATAAACCATGCCAACTTTCAAGATGTGTATCTCCACTTGAACCCCCACCTCCCTTTTTAAAAATTTTTATTAAGGAGTTCTGGGGATTGAACCCAAGAATACTCTCCCATTGAGCCACATCTCTAAGACCTTTTTATTTTTATTTGCTAAATTGCCCAGTCTTGCCTCAAACTTGCAATCCTCCTGCCTCAGCCTCAGGAACAGCTAGGATTTTGAGGTATGTACCACCATGCCCTGTCCTGCCTATTTTGGTTTTTCCTTTCTTCCAGATACAGTGAAATTAGCTGCCTAAATTAATCCCTGCTGTGCTATGTAGCCTGTCTTCTCCCTCTTACTTAGGACTGTCCTCTGTTCATGATCTTCCTCCTCTCAACTCCTGCCTTTTAGTTTTCAGACATCCTCAAGTAGCTCTCACTTGCAAAACAAAGAAAGTAAATTTTCTCCTTAAACCTTGCATCCTCTTCCCGTTTATCCTTCTTCCTTCCCTCCCTTCATCCTATCACTCCTTTCCTTTCCCACCATAGTCATACTGCTTGATTTTGCTGAGTCTATTTCATTCACATGGATCATCTCAAAACCTCCGCAATATTCTGCTGATCAAAGGACCAACATTCTCTTTTCCACCTACTCCTTAGAATGTTGATCTCAGTCTCTCTAGTTTATGACTTTCTAGGAATCTGACTCACTTTAGGAACTTATGTTGATTTTCTCCAAATCTGTTTCTAAGGTAGATCTCATTTTCGGGGTCTTTAGACTTATATTCAACTGAAAATGAATATGGATATCCTAGAGTGATCTCTAGCTACATTCCTCTTATTTCCCTTGCCTATAAATCAATCACCTAGTTGCCAAAGGCAGAATCATGGGTCTTTTATCCAACCAACCATAATATCCTGCCTCCTTTACTCTTAAATAGGTTAAAATGTTTCAGATCGATCCACTTTCCATTTCCACAGATGTTTCCCTTCGCAGGCCTCCACCCCCAATGTCTCTTACTTGGGTTATTCTACTGTTGTTGCTCTGCCTCTAGTGGTCTTGGACACTGATTTTCCAGTGTAACCAGAGTGATCCTCCAGATATGGAGAGCGAATCCTGTCATTCTTGATCCCCACAGTCCTCAGGATAAAGCTCCACATCCTGACATGGCTAACAAAAACACTGTGGTATCTTTTTCCCGAATCTTTG
Source organism: Dolichotis patagonum (assembly GCA_004027295.1). Taxonomy (NCBI): domain Eukaryota; kingdom Metazoa; phylum Chordata; class Mammalia; order Rodentia; family Caviidae; genus Dolichotis; species Dolichotis patagonum. Next base: position 16,905 of record PVJX010019456.1, on the reverse strand, counting down.
ATTTTTTTCTTTTGCTAGTCCTTTCCCTTGACTCTTCACTTAGCCAAGTTCAACTTCAGTTTCTCCAATACATGCCATTCTCTACTGGTGTGAGCCTCTCCAGGAGCTGATTATTGTCTTCTGCTGGGAATCCTGAACCTACAACTCCCAACTGCGGCTGCCTCTATCATGGCTACCTCCCTCCTCCTTTAGGGCCCTTGCCCACACCTCTCCTAGCCAGAGTCTTCTCTGACCTCCAGTGCCCCTTCTATGTGCTCTCAAAGGATTTTGTTTACATCCTAGCACTTACCACACCATACTGTGATAGCTTATTTACTTTCTGCTAGACTGTCAGCAATGTGAGGGTAGAAACCATGACTATTTTTAAAAATCTTAATTTCTATCTCAGGTGCTTCTCACTTAGTTTTCTACATTTTTACTGAATAAATGAATCCAAAGTAGGCTTTTCGTATCTAATACAGGCTTCCCTCTCCTAATGGATAAACATTTCTGACTAGTTAGGTAATTAAAATATAATGTAACAACCACTCTCACCTTGAGTGAAATGAAAGACTCCCTCTCTCCAGATAGTTTTAATGTTTTTCTTGAACCCTAATTTTAAGAGAATACTGTAAATTTTTATATTCATGAAGAAAAAAAAGATCAAATTAAAACTAACTCTTGTTTTCCAGCATATGTTGCCAATAGGTCTCCTTGTTTGAGGTTTTTCCAAGAATCCCAAGGATGAGGAGAAAGCTTTGGCATGATTAGTAGCAAACACTCATTACTTTCCTGCTGTACTCAAAAGTGGAGTTCCTCTCACCTATCCTGTGATGTCAGGGTTGTTAGAAAATTAAAAAATAGCTCTTCAACACATGAATGATGAAGAGTCCAGTTTTAAGCTGCTCAAATATTCAATAAATACTAAACTGCAGACTGACTGAATGCAAGACATCCTTTTACTTTCTATAACCTACTTAAGCTTATCAACAATCAAATCTTTGTTTCCTGTAAAGTTATTCTCTTACACAGGTTTCCTTTCAAGAGAGGAAGACCATTCCTCTATTGCCAAAGGCCTACCAGGCTGTAAGCAGAAAAAAAAATCAGACTGTTTCAGTCCTAGCATACAAGTCCAAATCACATTACTAACACTACAGAAGAATTTTGCTCTGAGCTGTTTGTTTAATCATATCCATCACGATGTATTGCACTACCCATGCTCTTATCATTCTAGTATAGATTAGCTCTTGGCACATATTGTGAGGCTGCTGGTCATAGAATAGAAGAACTAGGATCAAAGATTAATAGCCAACTGTACTACTCTATCTGAAAGAGAACTGATGATCTGGAATTCTATAAAAACATGGCATTATCTTGTTTGCACCCAAGATAAGGTTAGTTGGCATAAACACATCACCAGAAAACAAAAGGCAAGTGCTGGCACTTCAGGAATGTTGTGTTAGTTGGAGATGAACCATGAAAACAGAAGCACATAAAAGAATACCTTAAGAGTCAATGTGTAATTTCCATCCGAGATGAGTTATCCCTGTTTAATGACACCTTGTTCTGCTAATAAAGCCTTGTATCACTTTTACACATAAAGAAATTTTAGAGAAATGAAGTAACAAAATATATTTTCTGGAAATGTTTTTATTCAATGAGGTATGAACTTCTTGTTTCTGTGTAAATCTTCTGGGTCCTGAGGTTAATAGTGTGCTTACAAATCAGACCAAGCCTATTTGGAAATCTAGTTTGACACTTTCAAATTACCCAATGTTTAAATTAATGCATTATTCTCAGAGGAAAAAAAAAGTGTATTTCTGTATGTTGCATCAATTCCCTTGTTCATGGTACTCCCATTTTATAGTACACTTCACAGGAAGCAGGTTCAAACTTAATCATAATGAAGGCATGCACGAAACAGTGCATCAATTACTTTTCTTTGAATTACAACAAAATATTTTTACAGATCAAAATACTGTTCAAATTGGTATCACAGCTCAACATATGATTAAGTTTCGATACAAGCTAATAGGGACAGATTCTTGGAATCTGTTAGAGAATCTGCTATGTTGGTTCATTGCTATGGATTCTGTTCCCCTAACTAAACACCCAAACTATACTTTCAAAAGTGTTTCGACTGTGAATTATTTTGGTTATCCTTTCCATTAGCTATTGAGTAATTGAAGAGGCCAAACAAGTCTAATTCCACACAGAGACCTAAAGAACTAAGATGATGTAGAACTTTTTTTTGTTAAAAAGATTGGAAAATATATAATTTATATATAATTATATATAATTGGATTGGAAAAGATATCATTTATATAAAACATTATATATATATAGATATATATATAGATATATATATATAGGATTATAGGTAATGAGGTTCATGACCATAGGTAAAGCCAAGGAGTTAAAAGTAATATATTACCAAGTTACAAGGAATGCTGGCTTTAGTGAAACTACATCCCTTCTGAAGACTAGGATGCTCATTTTGATATTTTCTAACTCTCTTTACTCAGTTAGTGGTTAGTTTATTTACTGTGAATAACTGCCCGTTGTTGTACTCTGATAAAGGAACATCTAAGGACTGGTAGCGAAGGCCAGGCTGGATTAAGGCTTGGACTCATGCCTTGTCTGAAGCTGTGAAATCCCACCCAGAAAATATTTTCAATCGCCCTTTTGTATTTAAAGAGGAATTACAATACTTTGGTAAATAAATACGGCTACATTTGAAGTCAGTAGCAATAATGACACCATACAAGCACTTCCCGATAAACCCTTGACTATTAACTCTCAAAGTTAAAAAAAAAAAAAAGCCCACAAGCATAAAGCAAAGCACTAAAGAATTCTTTTAATGCTTTTTTTTCTGCAAAAGGTCACATCCCAAGAGTAGCGTCTTTGATTTTCATTTCATCACATGACAAGTATCACTCCACAGTTATATTACCCTTTGCAGCAGGACACCCAATTTGCATGGTATGCTTGACTTAGGAATTTCTGCTATGACTGAATTTTTGAATAAAATAAAAAATATAATCAACATCAGCATTTGTGCTGTATAGAATATAGAAATGACACTAACAAATAAGTACAGAAATAACACAAAGGAATTTACACATTCAAATGAACACCAGTCATTCTGAGAAGTTATTCTAAAATCTGGAGCCGCTATTTGGCATACATGTGTGTGCATGTAAGAATCTATGTGCTTCTTGGACCTCTCTCCAAGAAACTGCTTGTCCTCTCCAACTGCCACGCAAACTCAAGTTTGGAATACTCATCAATCCTAACATGGTGCTAACACTCACAGTGGGGAATTCTTACCACCCCTCCTCAGCTACCACCTAAGCCACTTGTTGCTTTGGGACCTCTTAGGTACTGTACACATGCCTGATGGACAGTGCCACCACCTGACTTGTCCCTGTACACCTGGTCTAGTTCAACTCTTGTTCCCCACCTAGGGATTTACCCCTCATGATTCAAGATTTGGACAACTTTCTGGCCATTTGGAGTTCAGATTACTATTGTGAACAGAGAAAATTTTTGTTTGACAATATAGTCATCATTGCATTTTAAGTCATTCATTACCACCTAAGTAACCAACTTGCAAAAAAGAACCTGACAAAGCCAAGTGAAATTGAAGAGCCTCTAAACGGTTTGAATGTCTTCAGAGATGTGGTATCCAAAGTAACTGTCCTATTTCACCAAAAGTAGAAATATAAAACAGCCGTGTCAGAGTGAGCACTCACATTTGCTGAGTGATTCATCACAGATTTATGTAAAATACCAGAGGGCTGCAAGAACTCCTGGGGCATTTCTACCCAGGCCACCCTTGAATTTTTGGCCTCAGTTTTCACAGCTGGAACTACACAAGGTGCCACTGCACTAGCAAAACTCTTGATTCTTTCCACTTCTTTCATTTCTAAATCAGGAATAATGAAATCTGATCATCCCCTAAATTGGAATCATTATTTCCATGATAACAAAGGTTACTTTCATTCTGCAAACTTGTAATTTAAATATAAAAGCTACTTGCCTCTGCTTCAATAATCAAAATATGGCTGGAGATTTAGCTCTGTGGCACAAGTGCCGGCCTGGCAAGTTGCAAGGTTTTGCGTTTAATGCCTGGTAACCGAATAATGATAATGACAATGATAATAATAATTAGTTAAAACATGAAATTTAACTAAGTCTTGGTGACTCGAACTTATGTCAAGGAATGAGGAGAGACACAGAGGGTTGAGATTGGAATACTACATTTATCAATAATCACTTTACCTAATAAGGCTTTGGTTTCCTCATCTGTAACTTGATTTCCAAGACCTCCTGAATTTATATTCTAATTTTAAAAAATCAACAATTTTATTGCAATACAGTATGATACAATTTCAGGAACATCTAATCTTAATTTTCCCTTTCAATACTGGCTGCCTTCTGTGTCTTTCCTTACCAGTAACAGGTTCTCAAAAAATTAAATGTCTGATGACAAGTTTTTTGACTATGACTGGTTATTTCTTTTCTTTTCTCCACAATAATCCTTTTTATCTCTTCTGGCACTATCCATGGTTTTCTTCTCACTGTCCCATCAAACTTGATTAGTGCCATTTGTGTAGTGTCTCCTTTTATCTTGTCTCTTTCAGCCTAGGTAAATGTATTTTCTGATCAAAAACTTTCTGTAACCATTCTTTTGCCTTTTTGCTAATGTGCCCATTCAGAGACTGTTTTGGTAGCTTAAAATTTGAGTTCTCAGTTTTCTTTCATCATCCAAGGAATAGTTTCTGAGCATCTAGCAAGTAGCTCAGGAAGTATCATGTAGACACAATATTTATCTACCAGCTTACAAAAGAATCCCTTTGGTGCATTCCAATACTAAAATGAGAGAAGCAGAAAGTGTGGTGGCTCTGTACATACACGTAAGATGAGACTTTCAAACTTCAAATTCTGAGTCCTTCCACTACACACTGTGTGAAACTTGGGCAAGTTATATTCTATGGCTGGTCTTCACTGCAAAATGGAGATAATCATTCCTATCTCCTAAGAATTTTTGAGTTTTAAGTATCTAATATTGTTAGTGTGGTACACAGAACAGTTCTTAACACAGAGCAAACAAGTGTTAGCTGTGATGAATTTAGCTGTGGTTTAATTTTGACTTACATAGTTGGGTTTACAATCTAAGGTGGACCTAAAGAATCTACCATTTTCACCACATCATCTAATACAATGTTTGGATATGATACTTTATGACTATTACTAGGAAAACTCTTTTGATCTTATTTACTACTCCCTTGCTGTTGACAAGTATCAAAGAGAGGTGTATTTCCTTAAGTCAAAGTGGATATTAAAAGCTGAATTTATAAGTTTCAAGAATTCTGTTTTTATAAGCACTTGAATATTAAAAAGAAAAAAACACAAACTGTAATTCTGCAAAAGCGATTTGAAGCAGTCACATATTGAAAATTGGGGATATTTTATTTAAAAAGGCAAGAGCCAAGTAAAAAGGTATACGTGAGTGAGAAGAAAGAAAAACTATCAGAGTACTTGTTAAAGGAAGTTACCGCTGTTGAAAACAGAATTTCATTTCCTCAGAAAGCAGCCAAAGCAAAGACAGGAACATGAGAGCTGTCCAAATTCTATTTCAATGAAAGGAAGTCCATTAACCCAGAGGAATGCTTTAATTTGTTTCTAAACTAGCATAGGGTGTATAGAGGACACTGATCATAATCGTAATAATTGAGAACTTTAGTAGTTTAAAAAAGAGACATTTCACATTTGGCAAAACTGTTGTGTGAAGGAGCTTCACTCAATCTAATGCTCCTGTTTTCACCATCAGCATGCCCATTCCCTTGTTAATTCTATTCTTCCAGTTGCTGACACTGACTGAACCAAGGCTGTGTGTGTATGTGTGTGTGTGTTGTGTGTGCACGCGCACACACACACACTGTTAACTGAACTCTGGGCTTTGTGCCGTACCAGAACTACACTGTGATTCCTCGGTGGAATCCCTGTTCCTATTCCATAACCGATGTGCTAGTAAATGTCAGTTGTCTGCAAAAAATACCCAAAATTTGATCTCTTCCCAAACCATCTCCATGTTACCACGCTCATCCCAGCCACTATCTTTTCTCTCCAGGATTACTGCAAGTCTTCCTGCTCTCACCTCAGTCTGGATTTTATTCAGACAGCAATCAGAGCATGTCACTCCATGTTCAAAACCCTCCAAAGTCTCCCGTACCATTCACAACACGAGTCTCAATCTCAGAAGGCCTTTCATAATACAATTTCACCCCAAATCATCACTTTTTTTGTCATTTTTACTTTTACTCTTCCTGTGTTTCATACCTCCTTGCCACACTGACCTCTTCACTCTTACAGGAGTATTCTGGGCAGGCTTCCATTTCAAGGTCCTTGTGATGACTTTCTTCGCCTAAAAGCTCTTCTCTTGGGTAACCCCACCCTTTAGCTTCTTCAAATCTTTATTCAAATACCACTTTGCCTGGCCCTCCCATTTCAGAAACACTACATCCCCAACACCCACTTGTACCTTCCTTTACTGTGTGTCCCTCAGCACTCTTGCCACCTATCATGCTGTAATATTTACTTTTTCTTACTCATTCCTATCTTCCTCATTACAATACAAATCACATCAAAGTAGGCATCTTCCTGGTACATCACCGAGGAAGACTTGGTGCATTGTATCCTATTATATGAATAAGTACATACAATTTAAAGGGAAGTTTTTAAAGTACACTTTATATGAATAATTCTAAAAATGGGGTGTTAGATATAGCTCAATTATGTAGTTTTGCTCATTTGATTTACTACAGGGTTAATGCTTAAGAGAATAAAGAGAAAGGGATGGACTGCAGATGAGCATTTCTGAAGTAGCGCAGCACAAGATACACTGGAATGAAGGGTCAAAGTGTTAGAATTATTTACCTTATACATTTAACAGAATAATGGACGGATTTCTATTGGTGCCTTTACTCAGTCTGTGTCAGGTCATGGGTCACTCTTGGTCCTTGAAGTTTTTTGAGGGAAGAGTATAGTAGAGATACTCAAGTATTAGATATTACAGATTTGCATTATCATTTATTTCTATCCTGCTTTACATGTACTGCAATATTTTTATATGAATTACAGCTTCAAAAAGATAACCTGGTAAAAAGATTGAATGTCTGCTATTCATGTTTTACTTTGTGACTAATATGTTAGGTGAAAGGCAACTCTGAATTCCTTACACACATTAATACAACTTTTAAATATGAAATTGTTTTGGCAAGAGTTAAGCCATTTTTAAAAAAGTTAAAACCATAAAGATTCTCTTTCTTGAGAGTGCATTTAAAAGATTTAAAATACTGATATTACTTTAATACAAATGAATAAATACAAGTATTCTATTAGGCACTAGCAAAAAGACAAAACTGACATTCAAAGTGCTTGAACAGAAACACCTAATGACTTACACTGCTTCACTTTTTAAAACTTCAATTTGATAGAAAGTGAACCAGATTTTTTTCCCAACTGCCAAAAGAAAATTCAGGTGCTTTAGGAAGAACATGAAACTTTATAGTCATTGAAGTACTTATTATGAAGAGCTAACTCTCCAAGGATTTCACTAAGAGAAGGGCTTCATTTCTTAACCACTAAGTTTCTTTATTAATAAATAAGACATTATTTGCAAAGAGAACCAGAAACTTTCAAGTATTACACTGCCTGGTGTGGTGGCACGCTCCTGTAATCCCAGCTACTTGGGAGACAGGAAGACCACAAGCTTGAGGACAATCTAGGCGATTTAGAGCAAAAATAAGAAGCAAAATAAAACATAAATAATAAGAAGCAGGGAGATAAATTCTTCTCAAAAGTGAAGGGGAAGGAATAAGAGGTGAAAAAAACGAATTGGGATGTGTTATAGGTATGTACCAATCCCACACAAAGAGTATGTACTGCAAACATGTACCAAAAAAGAGGAAGGGGATGAAGAAAGGAGTAGAGGTGGAAGGAGGCAGTGAAGAAGACTGAAAAAGGAATAAGGATGTTATGTACAAGTATCAATACCACACAAGGAATGTAAACATTATGTACGTACTAATAAAAGAAACCAACACTAGTGGTGTTGCTTAGTGGCAGAGTGCTTGCCTAGCATGCAAGAGGCCCTGGGTTCCAGTCCCAGTATTACCAAAACAAACAAACAAACAAGCAAACAAACAAACAGTGTAAACTCCACATCTATTTCAAAGGAATATTATTAAAATACGGGGTAGATTTGTCTAGTTTTCACTTCTGGTGGTCCACTCTTGCTATACAAAAAGGAACTCACAGAGACAAACTCAAATGTCTATTTTGAAAAGTATTTACTTAATTTGAATAAATTAATTGCAAATAAAAATTAAGCTACAATATATAGCCTGAATAGAAATAATTAGAACAAATACAACACAGGACTTGATTTCCTTGCATTAGTCACAAAGCATGTGACAATCTAGAAAACTTCAAAATCAATTCTATTTCTTTGAAAAAGGGGTAACAGCAGTTTCTGATACATCACAACTAAAAAACTTATAATACAAGCTTTCTGACATGCATTTCCTGAGTGAACCCAAATGATCATTTTTTTTAAAACAAGGAATTTTGACAAAGTAAAATAAAATAGTTCATGGCTTCTAAGCGACAAAGTTTTTTTTTTTAAACAAAAAAAGTTTTTTTAAAATTCAGAACAGTGATGTAACATGATAAATTAAAGCTATGCTACCACATACAAAAATCTGCTGTCAATTAAGTATCATACACTTTTCAAAGGAAACCAAAAGACTAAAAAATCCTGTTTAATTTCAAAGTATACTGATTTCTACAAGTGTCAAACAGGGGTTGATGTAGTGCAATGGTCTGTACTTTCCTTGTGAAGCATTTGAAAGAGCAGTTTGAGAGGAGAATAAACTTTTTTCTTGCTTCTGAAAGCAGAGGACTTACTGGAGTAGAACATAAACAGATCTTTCAAGTGTGCCCCTCCACTCTGCTGTCATTGGTGCTTGTGTGCCAACCAAACCTTTACTTGATCTCACTGTGGCAACACTCCTTAGTATTCAAACCCACAGTTAAGGCTGATCTGCCAGGTTAAGAAAGGGGAGCACTATTGTCATTCAATCCTTGAAACCTCTACATTTTCTAATGCTTGGATAAATTCACATACAGAATAATTAAGCATTTCTTTTTCTAAAAGCAAATCAATTTACGTTCTTTTCTTGTTAATTTATTCTTTTTTTTTCTAGAAAGTGAATAGATGAACCAGTTCATACCCAAAAAATAAACTTGCCAAATGTTATTGATACTAAAAAAAGATTAGTTATTATGGGAGAAAAATAGATAATCTAGATTAAATTGCATATTCAAAGGAGTATATAAAATGTTTCTTAGCATTAAGTTTTGTTATAGTACTACACTTGAGAGAAACATTAAGGAAAAAAATCTTTCCTGATTATCTTCAATGTAGTTAAAAACAAACACCTCTTACACAATGGTAATTAATGTGAATTTGGTTTTACAGTATAATTTACCAAATTCTACACTTAGATGGGGGTGGGGAAAAGCTTTCTTGTCCTTTTTTCTAACTTGACAAATCCTTGAGCTATGTACTCACTAAGCTACCAATCACACCAAAGGTGTGACACCATCATTACCATGCTACTCTATCAAGAACATTCTACATTTTCTAAAATAAAAATAAACAGAAAAAGAGTTAATATACATGTTGCTGTATTTTACAATGTTTGCAGCAAACTGTAAACTAACATAGTTTGAACCAACAGTACCCTCAGTTATACAAAACAATTTCTCAACACTGAGGCTGGGTGATTCAAAAACACTAAAATGAAGGCATCAAATTAGACTATGTCTTTTTCTCCTCAAAATATATTTTCAAAAACTCAGAATTCAGAAGTCTCGTACTTTCAAAAATTCATTTACTTGAATTTCCTAGATTTTTGCTCAGAAATTGCTATTATTTATTATAAATGTTTAAAAAAATTCTTCATCTTAATGCAAATAACCAGAGCAGAGAAACTGTAATGTGGACAACAGGTTGGAAAACCAAACTCACTTAGCTTATAAATTTATAATATAGTCCTGGAGGACAACTGTTTATTAGTCTAGTGGTCCTTGGAAAATAAGTCTGATGTAGCCTTGTTCACCAGCCAACTGATGTGCACAAAAGGGACAGGCTGCATGAAAAGTGTGAGTACCATGAGGAAGTGGGATCTGGGACCAATAGGCTGTCGTCTTCTCTGAACACACGTGCCCACAAGGGCTAAATGCATGGGTTGGAGGGCCGGCGTCCACATAAAATCCAGCTTCACATCCAAGCCACAGAGGGACATATGGACCAACAGATCTACACATAGGACATTCACGATCTTTTCCATCACATTCTTCTTTGTTTCCCCAGTTATGATAGCCATGTACATGGCCGCAGTTTAGATATACCCACGGTTGTTTTTCATCTACAACATCTTTCCTCTTCATACTGGGAAATGCTAGTGTGTTGAACCCTACAGGGCACTGAGGTCTTGCTGCATTAATTTCCTGTCTTAAAGCTTCTAAATGCTTCACGGTAGGAGTGTGGGAAAGGCCTTCTGCAGTACGCCAGAGCAATGTTGCACCACAGAGGTCAATTAATGAACCATCTTGTAACTGATTGGTTTCAATTTCCACCTAGAGGAGCCAAAAAAAATCACACAAAAAACATAGTTACTACCATGTTTTGGATTTTCACATTAAGACTTTCGGTCACATAAGGACATGTGGTTCCTTACTCGAGAAATGAGGTTTTTCTAGGATTATTCACTAAATAAGAAACTCTAATTACAGTTTGTGAAATATAAGTTTGAAAAAATCAAGGATAAAATACTGAACAATATGCAGTGTGACTGAAATATATGGTGAATGTTTGAATTTTAAAAATGTATTACAGTACACCATTAATCACTCTCAAGACACACCAACTCCTCTAGTCCCTACCTTGAACACTTACCCCTGTTCTTGCCACTTTCTGAAGCAGTTCTGGAAGTCCTCTTTTGTAAACTTTTAGTTATGCTATTGTGACTGCCTTGATGTCCTAAATTGACTTAAAACATCCACCTTCCATGCTAATTTTGATTTTGGGCACGAGCCAGAAGTCCCACAATGCCAGCTCTGGTGGATGACAGCATACCACAGTGTTTTCATGAGTCTGCCTTTCCTTTCCGCTGGACGGCACTCAGCAGCAGCATTGACTGCATTTTTGATCATACCTCATAAAGACATTTGTGAAAGAGGAATTTCAGAATTGCCTCATAAAGTAGCAAGAATGACAGGGTAAGTGTATTTTTAGTGAAGGGGAGTAATGTAAGAGGGAAGAATAGTAATGTGTCATTTACTATAATAACTTTTTAAAAATGTAAACATTCACCATATATTTTTATCATACTTCATAATATATTAAATTTTATTTTTAGCATGTGTTTGCAAAATGTATGCACCTGGAGAACAGAGTGTGAAGTAAAATAAATCAGACACAAGCTTAAATACTGCATGGATTCTTTTATATGAGAAACCCAAATTATAAATAAAGACCACAATAAAAGGTAACAGGAAGAAGGGGACTGTAATATGGGGGGAAAGTACTGGAGAGGAGGAAAGGGGAATAAAAAAAGGAATTAGAATGTGTTATGAATATGCAGCAATTTTATACAAGAAATATAAACATTATGTACTGCAAATATATCTCTTTTTAGCCTTACAGATAGTTTATGTTTAAAAATCTGGCTAAGCAACAGCCTAAAATTTTTAATTAGGTAAATATAGTCAAAGATATTTAGACCAAAATTAGAAGTAGAAAAGTCAAAGTGCTGATTAATCTAGATAGTTTAGGTTTTAAAATACAATTAACATGAATAAATTTTTATAATTTCCCAACTGAAACATTAAGATATTATCTTCTAGTATATTTGGTAATCAGTGCTTGATAGTTAGTGCTTGATCTTAGTTGTTTGTATTGTAATAGATTCAGGAGTTTCTCAAAAATTTTCATTTTTATTTATTTATTTATTTGGATTTTTTGAGACAGGGTCTCACTATGCAGTTCAGGCTGACTCTGAACTCAATTTGTAGCCCAGGGTGGTCTTGAATTCATAGCAATCCTCCTGCCTCAGCCTCCCAAGTGCTGGGATTATACGCCACCAGGCCCAGCTTCAAAAATATTCATAATTTTCCAACATAATTTAGTCCAACTCATTCTATGTGTTCATGGTAGCTACACAAGAAGGTATCATTTATTACTTACCATTTTTCCTCTTTGTTGGGCTGACCTGGTTTCACGCAGGCTGAATACATTTCCACACACTGATATTTCTCTCCATATTCCAGGCTTAGAGTCTTCTGTAAATCCATTGCGTGGATGCATCACAAGAACACCATTAGTGGTCAAGCCATCCATCTGCCCATCAGATGTCTTCCATTTGGCAGCCTTTTCCTACATAAAGAACAGTAGTGAGCCTCCATTTATTTGTAACTTGGAAACTAGCACAAAACAATGCATCATTTAGAAAAAAAAGCATCATCTTTCATCTCGGCCACCAACATTCCAGCCAGACTAAGGAAGACCCAGAAGCTTCGGGGTCATGTGAGCCACCACCACGGCCACATCGGCAAGCACCAGAAGCACCCGGGAGGCTGGGTAATGCTGGAGGCATGCATTACCACAGGATCAACTTCGACAAATACCACCCAGGTGACTTCGGGAAAGTTGGTATGAGGCATTACCACTTAAAAGAGAAACCAGAGCTTCTGCCTCACTGTCAATCTTGATAAATTGTGGACACCGGTCAGTGAGCAAATACGAGTAAATGCTGCCAAAACAAGACTGGAGCAGCTCCCATCATTGACGTAGTGGGATCGGGCTACTACAAGGCTCTTGGGAAGGGAAAGCTCCCAAAGCAGCCTCTCATCGTGAAGGCCAAATCCTTCAGCAGAACAGCTGAGGAAAAATTAAGGGTGCTGGAGGGGCCTGTGTCTTGGTGGCTTGAAGCCACAGGACAGGGAGCTCATTAAAATGTTAACAAATGGTTAAAAAAGAAAGAAAGAAAAAAAAAAGCACCTACCCCAAGAAAGATGTTTTTTGATGAATCAAATCCTGCAGCATAAATCCGTGCTGTGAAAGGGGGATTCCGTTCACATATTATTCTACAGGCAAATCTTGATATAGTACTTTGCACTGATTGTGTATCAGAATTGCTTTGACTTCCAGGAACTGTGTCAGTTACTACAAAATCAATCGGACTTTCAGTTGACCGACCAATCTATGGGAAAAAGAAATACTTGTAAGACTCATTCAAAGAATACAATGGAAAATCCATTCCAGAAAGGCAATAATATGGTCAAACATGAAGCCCTTAAAATTTTAAAGCTTAAACTTATCACACTTAACTTTGGGAGTATCTACATTCTTATAATCTGTTAAGACTCTCTCTGATGACTACATCACTTGGAGCACAGAATAAAATGGGAACTTATGACAGAATTTATGAAACCCTCAGGGAAATGAAAATTCAGATGGCTGAGACTTCTACACGGCTACAGACTTTAACCCTTTTGGGTAGAAAATGCCTATCATGGATTACTCTTAGCTGTTTTTTTTTAGACATAATATATTGAACATATTAAGTGGATCTATTATGAAGATTCCAGGTCACTATGAGTATTATTTATATAAACTGAAATGCAATGATGTCTTCATGTGCTACAAGAACACTGATCCTTATGTTAAGGGATTGCACAGCCTTAAGTTTTTATGTGCACACACCTCACAGATTTTCCCCATTTCTATCAAGTTATAAACTATCATTTCTAGTTCATACTTGTTTCCAACAATAAGCTCTTCTCTGACCAGCTACTTGTACTCTGAGATGAGTGGGGATATCAAATAAACCAAACTTCAAAGAACAGAATTTTAAACAGTTCTCAGTGAAAGCTGAAGGAATTTTCCAGGAAAAACAAAAAGAATTTTTGTCTTCGCATGGACTTTGTGGCATTTATTTTATATGCCTAGATGTCCTTTTTATTTTCTTTTTGTTTCCTGCTCAGATTTCTGAGAGAGGTCTTCAGATAAAAGAGTTCTGACTGGGTGAGGTGTCAGAGAATTGAAAACATCTTCAAAATAGCTTGTAAATAGTAAATTTACTTTATTTTGTAAGCTGAAATTAAAAAAATGAAATAAATGGATGACAAAAGTGACATTCATAAATGATCACTTTGTTATCTGTTACAAAGCAGTATCAAAAAACTGAAGAATGTGGATACCAAGAAAAATACTAACCCTTTACAAAGATGCTAAATCTTAAAAGTAATTTTTTGGATCGCTGAGCCTCAAGAGCACCTCATAACAACACCCTTTTAGATAAAACCCTGTAGCGTTTTGGTCCTGTAATCAAGTAAGACACCTTCTGTTTAGTTTGGCTAGTTAGCATATATAAGATTGGATGCCCCACATGTTTTAATCTTTAAGATAATGATACCCAAAGAAAATGTTCCAGATTTTTTTTTCTGGTACTAGGAATTGAACTCAGGACCTCGTGTTTGCCAGACAGGTCCTGTGCCACTGAGCTAGATCCCTGGCCCTATTCTAGATCTTTGAAATTAAAAAGACTTTGCAAAATAAAAAGCTTTTTTAAAGACAAGCATAGGCCAAGGACCAGACAGGGAATTAATATTGACAATCAGGCAAAAGCCTGATAGGGAAGAGAGTTCCAGAGTCAACATTTGCTCTGGACCTTGGAAAAGACTGAAGCTACCAAAGCAATATTAGTAGGGACAAGTGAGAATGAAGAAAGCTTAAAATCCATAAAGAGAAAAAATTATTCAACTATGATCAGATGTCAAAATATAATTTTATAAATGCCAATAATTATTTTTCTAAGTGCTACAGTGGCTTTAAAAATATAGATGTTGGTGTATGTTTAAGTGTGTAAGATGAATGACCATATTACTGTTTTTGTTAGATCATGGAGCAGAGCTATTAACAGTCTCATTGTTTGAATGTGTACTTTGTATATTTTAACTTTGTAACTCGAACAACTATTTCTAAGATGACAGTATGTAAGTTTTCAAAAGTAATGATTTCTTAGTGTTTTTTGTTCTTTTTTTTCCTTGGAATTTTGTATTGTTGTTACTCTTTTTTCTGTTTTGTTTTGTTTTCTCTTTAAATAAAATTTTAAAAAAAATATATAGATATTGGGCTGGGGATGTAGCTCAGTGGTAGAGTGCCTGCCCAGCACACCTGCAGCACTGGATCTGATCCCCAGTACCACACAAACACATACATAATAGAGTTAGAAACTGATTGAGGATTCACTCCCTTTCTATCAATCCAGCCTGACGTCTTACCATTTCTGTACACAAATAGTACTACCAGGAGCTCTTTCATTAATCTTCTATCCTACTAATATTTTTCTGTCATCTCATTTGCCAGATGGTTTTTTTACTGTTGCTGGCAAAACCTCTACTTAATCTGATAAAAAAAAGGTCCAGATAAAACGTACTGCACTTTAAAGACCTTTCCTACCCTTAAACAGAAATATGTACTTTACATTTAGACATAGTATAGCACTTAAACATGTAATAGAGAAACAGTGAATAGCTGATGGATTAAATGTTAAAAAAAAAAAAAACAGTTCAGTGTAAAAGTCAGATAATCCAAAATGTTTATAAAACCAGTTCCTCAAAGAATTTATTAGGGTAGTTTGGGTACTTGATATATTTATCTTTTTGATGCAGAAATGTTTGAATTTTTCTATACGTACAATGTCTGCAGAAAAGGTATAATTTGTGACACTGGGAAAAATTCTATACTTTATGAAAAAGAGAAAACCAACCACAAAAGGTAAGAGATAACAATTACAAGTATTTTTTGAAGCCAAAACTCTAGTCTGTGATCAAATCATCTAGCTAGCTAGCTAACTAGCTACCTAGCTAACTAGCTACCAATCATCTTTTTACAATAACTGAATGGAGAACTTAGGCACTGAGTTACATTGGCCCTTTTAATATTTTTTAAATTTTAAGACAGGGTCTTGCTAAGTTGTCCAGGCTGGACTCAAGCCTGCAATTCCCCTGCCTCAACCTCCCAGAGCACTGTGATTTCAGGTGTGTATCACCATGCCCAGCATCCTGATATTTTAAAAAAGCTACACACAATTATTTTGAATGCTTATCAGTGAAATAAAATGTAGAAAATCACTCTAAAATTTTATGTTTAGGTTTTTGCTGGGATCAAAATCTTTGTCTTTAGAAGGATATTATTAGTTTTGGTAAAAGCAAAATTTTAATCATGTAAAATAAACAAAAATGGAAAATTAATTGGGACAATAAAAAAAACAACATTACTATACCATAATTGGGACAATAATAAAAACAACATTACTATACCACTTAAGCAATTTATATACCACTTAGGTTTCTCTAGAAAATCCAGTACTTTTTTTTTTTTTAATACTATAAAACCATTCAAAGAGTGAAAGAATTACAGGGCTTTCTGAACTGAATAACAGAAAATGATCAATGGGTTCTATAATATCTCATTTTCGATAAAAAAAAATTTGTTTAAACTATCACAATAAGACACAATGTGATAGAACCAATGGTAGTAGAAGAATAGAAGCTTGGTAGGACTTCTAAGAAGGATGATATTAAATCAGCAATAGCTGTCATAATGTTTTGTTTTCTTCAAAACAGCTGTTCATACCATCATGCATGATATAGTCAAACAAAAAAGAATAAAACCATTCCAACTGATGAATGAAAACACTGAAAGGCTTCAAAGCTATGAGATGGGGACTCATGCTTACCATAAAGTCTTATATACTCTTATCAACTCTCATACTAGGGAGACTATAC